>JAGGNK010008404.1:26341-45712 GCA_017590115.1 Montifringilla adamsi
AGGGGGGGATCCAGGGTGGGATCCAGGGGGGATCCCGAGAGGATCCAGGGGGGGATCCCGGGGGGGGATCCTGGGGTGGGATTTGGGGCTGGGATCCCAGGGGTGGGATCCGGGCTTGGGATCCAGGCTTGGGATCCAGGCTTGGGATCCAGGGTCAGGATCCAGGGTCAGGATCCAGGGTTGGGATCCGGGTTGGGATCTGGGGTTGGGATCCAGGACTGGGATCCGGGGATGGGATCCGGGTTGGGATCCAGGATTGGGATCAGGGTTTGGGATCCGGGGCTGGGATCCGGGTTGGGATCCAGGGTGGGATCCCGGCTCGGGACGGGTCCCGTCCCGGCTCCCACGGGCGCGCTGACCTCGAGCGCCTCGCGGCGGCTGTGGGTCAGCGAGCCCAGCAGGTCCCACTGGTCACAGATCTTCTGGCAGCGCGCGTTGACGCTCGGCGAGTCGTAGTAATCCAGCTCGCTGGGAAACGGGGAAAAACGGGGGGAAATGGGGAAAAACGGGGAAAAACGGGGAAAAACGGGGAAAAACGGGGAAAAACGGGGAAAAACGGGGAAAAACGGGGAAAAACGGGGAAAAACGGGGAAAAACGGGGAAAAACGGGGAAAAACGGGGAAAAACGGGGAAAAACGGGGAAAAACGGGGAAAAACGGGGAAAAACGGGGAAAAACGGGGAAAAACGGGGAAAAACGGGGAAAAACGGGGAAAAACGGGGAAAAACGGGGAAAAACGGGGAAAAACGGGGAAAAACGGGGAAAAACGGGGAAAAACGGGGAAAAACGGGGAAAAACGGGGAAAAACGGGGAAAAACGGGGAAAAACGGGGAAAAACGGGGAAAAACGGGGAAAAACGGGGAAAAACGGGGAAAAACGGGGAAAAACGGGGAAAAACGGGGAAAAACGGGGAAAAACGGGGAAAAACGGGGAAAAACGGGGAAAAACGGGGAAAAACGGGGAAAAACGGGGAAAAACGGGGAAAAACGGGGAAAAACGGGGAAAAACGGGGAAAAACGGGGAAAAACGGGGAAAAACGGGGAAAAACGGGGAAAAACGGGGAAAAACGGGGAAAAACGGGGAAAAACGGGGAAAAACGGGGAAAAACGGGGAAAAACGGGGAAAAACGGGGAAAAACGGGGAAAAACGGGGAAAAACGGGGAAAAACGGGGAAAAACGGGGAAAAACGGGGAAAAACGGGGGGAAATGGGGAGAAATGGGGGAAAATAGGGAGAAACGGGGGGGACATGGGGGAAAATGGGGGAAAATTGGGAATAACAGGAGGAAATGGGGTGGAAATGGGTAAAAATGCGGGGACATGGGGAGAAAATGGGGGAAATAGGGAGAAATGGGGGTGAAATGGGAAAAAACAGCGGGAAAAGAGGGAAAAGCCACGGGAAAAAGGGGGAGGATGGGGAAAAGGGAGAAAAGGGGGAAATAGTGGGAAAAGGTGTGAAGGGGAAAAAGGAGTGGGAGATATTTCAGGTCATTTTTGGGGGATTTTGGGAAGGTTTGCGTTATTTATTTGGTAATATTTTGGGATGTTCTTTTGGGACATCTCACAGGTTATTTTAGGGATATTTTGGGCTCTCCCATCCTGTACTTGGGTGATGGCTGGGGTTTGATTTGGGGTCACCCCACCAGGACATTTTGGGGGTTATTTTGGGGTCCAATTTGGGGCGTTTTGGGGGTGTTTTGCTCTCCCAAACTTGAGCTCCTGGGCGATGGCTGGGGTTTGCTTTTGGGGATATTTTTGGGGGTTATTTTGGGTCCAGTTTGGGGTGCTTTGGTCTCCCACACATTAGTTCCTGGGCGATGGCTGGGGTTTGCTTTTGGGTCCAGTTTGGGGCGTTTTGGGCTCCCATACTTGAGCTCCTGGGCGATGGCCAGGGTTTGCTTTTGGGGATATTTTTGGGGGTTATTTTGGGGTCCAATTTGGGGTATTTTGGTCTCCCATACTTGAGCTCCTGGGCGATGGCCGCGATCTGCTCCACCCGGTCCTGGTGCGCCGCCAGGTCCGACTCGAAGGCCTCGTGCTTGCGGAGCAGCGCCCGCACCTGGGCCAGGGAGGCTGTGCCCGAGTCCCGGTCCCGCAGGGCCACCTCCTTACCTGGGCACAGGTGTGGGGACACCCCTGAGACCCCAAACCCCTCCCTGTGCCATCCCCTGTCCACCCCTCGTGGATCGAGGCTTTCTGCCGGAATTTCTCGGCCAGGTGATCCAGGCGCTCCAGGCGCCGCAGCTCCGTCAGCAGCCACTCCTCGTGACCCTTCTCGGCCTGCTCCAGGCGCTGCCACCCTGCCCCGATGTCCTGGGGACCCCAAAAACCCCGGGGTCACCCCAAAAACCCCTCAAGTCACCCCAAAACCCCCTGGCACAGGTGACCCCACTCCTCGTGGCCCTTCTCGGCCTGCTCCAGGCGCTGCCACCCTGCCCCGATGTCCTGGGGACCCCAAAAATCTCGGGGTCACCCCAAAAACCCCTCACCCCCAAATCCATTCCCTGAGCTCCCAAATCCATCCCCTGCCCCTCCCCAGATCCACCCCATGGCCCCCAAATCCATCCCCTGCCCCCCAAATGTGGCCCTTCTCGGCCTGCTCCAGGCGCTGCCACCCTGCCCCGATGTCCTGGGGACCCCAAAAACCCCGGGGTCACCCCAAAACCCCCTGGCACAGGTGACCCCACTCCTCGTGGCCCTTCTCGGCCTGCTCCAGGCGCTGCCACCCTGCCCCGATGTCCTGGGGACCCCAAAAACCCCGGGGTCACCCCAAAACCCCCTGGCACAGGTGACCCCACTCCTCGTGGCCCTTCTCGGCCTGCTCCAGGCGCTGCCACCCTGCCCCGATGTCCTGGGGACCCCAAAAACCCCGGGGTCACCCCAAAACCCCCTGGCACAGGTGACCCCACTCCTCGTGGCCCTTCTCGGCCTGCTCCAGGCGCTGCCACCCTGCCCCGATGTCCTGGGGACCCCAAAAACCCCGGGGTCACCCCAAAACCCCCTGGCACAGGTGACCCCACTCCTCGTGACCCTTCTCGGCCTGCTCCAGGCGCTGCCACCCTGCCCCGATGTCCTGGGGACCCCAAAAACCCCGGGGTCACCCCAAAAACTCCCCGGGTCACCCCAAAACCCCCTCAGAGACACCCCAAAACCCCCAGTCATCCCAAAAACCCCTCAGAGTCACCCCAAAAACCCCTCAGAGACACCCCAAAATCCCCAGAGTCATCCCAAAAACCCCTCAGAATCATCCCAAAAACCCTTCAGAGTCACCCCAAAAACCCCTCAGTCACCCCAAAACCCCCCAGGGACCCTCCCAAAGCCTTTGAGCCCACCCTGCCCTCTGGCAGTACCCATGTGGGTGGGTTGAGGACACACCAAGGTAGGTTTGACCCCCTCAGAACCCCCAAATTCCCCCCCAGGACCTTGAAGCCCCCAGACCCACCGAGACCATCCTGCTCTCAGCAGATTTGGGGCAGTTCAGGGTGGGTTTAAGCCCCCCCAGGACTCCGAAGCCCCCAGACCCACCGAGACCATCCTGCTCTCAGCAGATTTGGGGCAGTTCAGGGCGGGTTTAAGCCCCCCCAGGACTCCGAAGCCCCCAGACCCACCGAGACCATCCTGCCCTCAGAAATCCAGAGCAGATCTGGGGCAGTTTAGGGCCCATTTGGGGCAGTTCAGGGCAGACCTGGGGCAGTTTAGGGCAGATTTGGGGCAGTTTAGGGCAGATTTGCAGCATTTCAGGGTGTGTTTAAGCCCCCCCAGGACTCCGAAGCCCCCAGACCCACCGAGACCATCCTGCCCTCGGAGGGCATGAAGGCGGGCCGGCCGCTGAGGCGCAGCTTGGTCTGCAGGGTGTTGAAGTTGATCTCGAGCTGGCACTTCTCCTGCACCTTGGGGGGTTTGTGCACGCGCCGGTACTCGCGGAAATCCTCCAGCTTCTGCTGCATGGCCGGGATGGTCTTCTGGGGGTCCCGGGCCTCCAGCCAGGGGATGGTGCGCTGGATCCACGCCAGCAGCTGGGGGGACACGGATTTGGGGGGTGGGATGGGGTTTGGGATGTGGGATGGGGTTTGGGAGGGCGTTTGGGGGCTGGATGCACACCAGCAGCTGAGGGACAGGGATTGGGAATGTGGGAGGGGGTTTGGGGTGGTTTTGGGGTGAGATTTGGGGTTTCCCCCTTACATCCGAGGCCAGGCGCTCACAGTACTCCATGGGGGGATTTTGGGGTGGGATTTGGGGTTTTTCCCCCTTACACCCGAGGCCAGGCACTCACAGTACTCCATGGGGGGATTTGGGGTGTTTTTGGGGTGGGATTTGGGGTTTCCCCTCTTACATCCAAGGCCAGGCACCCACAGTGCTCTGTAAGGAGATTTTGGGGGGATTTTGGGGTGGGATTTGGGGTTTTTCCCCCTTACATCCGAGGCCAGGCGCTCACAGTACTCCATGGGGGGATTTTGGGGTGTTTTTGGGGTGGGATTTGGGGTTTTTCCCCCCTTACATCCGAGGCCAGGCGCTCGTAGTCCTCCATGAGCTGCTCGTTCTCCTGGTTCACGGCCAGAACTTTGCAGATCCGATTCGCCGCCGTCTCCGCCTGCGGGAACGGGAATTTGGGAATCTGGGAAAACGGGACTGGGAAAATGGGAATATGGGAAAATGGGAATGTGGGAATGGGAATATGGGAATGTGGGAATTTGGGAATGAGAATATGGGAAAATGGGAATGTGGGAATGGGAAATGGGGTCAGGGACACCCCCAGCCCCAGGGAAAGGGGCAGAGGGAAGAGGAAGAAAAAAGGAGGAAAGTAGAACAGAAAGGAAAAGTGTGAGAAAAAAGAAGGAAAAAAGGGAAAGTGAAGAAAAAAAAGGAGCGGAAAAGAAGGAGGAAAAAAGTATAAATAGGAGAAGAAAGAGAGGGAAAGGATGGGAAAATTGGGAGGAAAAAGAGATGGAAGGAAAGAGGAAAAGAAAGGGGGAAAAAAGGGGGGAAAGGCAAAAGAAAGGGGAAAGAAATGGGGGGAAAGGGGAAAGAAAGGGGAAAGAAAGGGGGAAAAAAGGGGGGGGAAAGGGGAAAAAAGGGGGAAAAAGGGGGAAAAAGGGGAAAGAAAGGGGAAAAAGGGAAAAGAAAGGGGAAAAAGGGGGAAAAAGGGGAAAAAAAGGAGCGGAAAAGAAGGAGGAAAAAAGTATAAATAGGAGAAGAAAGAGAGGGAAAGGATGGGAAAATTGGGAGGAAAAAGAGACGGAAGGAAAGAGGAAGAGAAAGGGGGAAAAAAGCGAAAGAAAGGGGAAAGAAACGGGAGAAAAGGGAAAAGAAAGGGGAAAGAAAGGGGGAAAAGGGGAAAAAAGGGGGGGAAAGGGGAAAAAAGGGGAAAAAAGGGGAAAAAAGGGGGAAAAAGGGGGAAAAAGGGGGAAAAAGGGGGAAACAGGGGAAAGAAAGGGGAAAGAAACGGGGGGAAAAGGGGGGAAAAAGGGTGGAAAAAGGGGAAAAAAGGGGGAAAAGGGGAAAAAGGGGGAAAAAGGAGGGAAAAAGGGGGAAAGAAAGGGGAAAGAAATGGGGGGGAAAAGGGGAAAGAAAGGGGAAAAAGGGTGGAAAAAAGGGGGAAAAAGGAGGGAAAAAGGGGGAAAGAAAGGGGAAAGAAATGGGGGGGAAAAGGGGAAAGAAAGGGGAAAAAGGGTGGAAAAAAGGGGGAAAGAAAGGGGAAAAAGGGGAAAGAAAGGGTGGAAAAAAGGGGGAAAGAGGGGGAAAAAGGGGGGAAAAAAGGAGAAAGAAAAAGAAAATAAAAGAAAGGGGAAGGAAAAAGGAAAGCCAGCCCTCTCTGGGCCGACCCCGACCCCGATCCCGATCCCGATCCGCACGGACTGTCCTGCCCCTGCAGGAGGAGGAGGAGGAGGAGGAGGAGGAGGAAGGGCTGGAGATACCTGGGTGGGAGGCAGAGGAGGAATCCAGGAGGAAGAGCGGGAGGACGGACGCCAGCGGGAAGAGGAAGAGGAACTGGGAAGGGCCGGGAGGGAGGAAATGAAGGAAGTGAATGAAGGAAATCAATAAATCAAATAAAGGATAAAGGGGGGAAAGGAGGGAGGGAGAGGAAGGAAGGGAAAGGAGGAGGCAGGAAAAGGAAGGGGGAAAGGAAGGGGATAAAATAAGGGAAAAGGAAAGGGATAAAATGGAAAAGGAAGGGAATAAAGGGGAAAAGGAAGGGGATAAAATGCAAAGGGAAGGGAATAAAGGGGAAAAGGAAGGGGATAAAATGCAAAAGGAAGGGAATAAAAGGGAAAAGCATAAAGGAAAAGGAAGGGAATAAAGTGCAAAAGGAAGGGGATAAAATGCAAAAGGAAGGGAATAAAAGGGAAAAGCATAAAGGAAAAGGAAGGGAATAAAGGGGAAAAGGATAAAGGAAAGGAAAAGGAAGGGAATAAAGGGGAAAAGGAAGGGAATAAAGGGGAAAAGGAAGGGGATAAAATGCAAAAGGAAGGGAATAAAAGGGAAAAGCATAAAGGAAAAGGAAGGGAATAAAGGGGAAAAGGATAAAGGAAAGGAAAAGGAAGGGAATAAAGGGGAAAAGGAAGGGAATAAAGGGGAAAAGGAAGGGAATAAAGGCAAGGAATGAGGAAGGGAGCACAGGAAGAGCCCCAAGGAAGCCTCAGCAGAGCCAGGCCCCGCTTCCCCTGTGCCCAGGCCAAGCAGAGCAGCAGCCAGGCAGATCCCAGGCAGATCCCAGGCAGATCCCAGATCCCAGGGCAGATCCCAGATCCCAGGGCAGGGCAGCGGGGCCCTCCGGGGCCGGGCTCACCTTCTGGGCCCCGGAGAAGGCGTGGTAGAAGCAGGACACGTAGGTCATGATGGCCTTCTCGTCGGGCCGCAGCGTGCCCACGATATCTGCCCGGGGAGAGCAGAGAGAGCCGCGGCTCCAGCAGCGTTCCCAAAATCCCAGCGCGGGCAGGAAGCCCCTGCCGGGGTCGGGATCCCCCCCTGGGCTGGCTCATGGGGGGGGTCTGTCCTGCCCTGAGCCCGTTCCTCAACCCCTGGCCTGCCCTGCATGTGGATCCCACCTGGATTTCACGTGGATTTCCACTCATTTCCCAGGAATTGCCCATGGATTTCCGTGGAATTTCATGGATTCCCACGAATTTCCCAGGGATTTCCGTGGAATTTCATGGATTCCCATGAATTTCCCGTGGATTTCCATGGAATTTCATGGATTCCCATGAATTTCCCAGGGATTCCTATGAATTTACTGTGTACTCCCATGGATTTCCACTAATTTCCCATGGATTTCTGTTGATTTCCATGGAATCCCGTGGATTCCCATTAATTTCCCAGGGATTCCTATGAATTTACCATGTATTCCCATGGATTTCCACAAATTTCCCATGGATTTCTGTGGATTTCCAAGGAATCCCATGGATTTTCATTAATTTCCCATGGATTCCCACCAATTTCCCATGGTCTTCCAAGGATTCCCATGGATTTCCATGGATTCCCATTAATTTCCCATGGATCCCCATGGATTTCCCATGGATTTCCATGGAATCCCATGGGTTTCCAAGGATTCCCACGGATTTCCAAGGATTCCCATTAATTTCCCACGGATCCCCATGGATTTCTCTTGGAATCCTGTGGACTTCCCACGGAATTCTGCGGATTTTCATGGAATCCCGTGGATTTCCAAGGATTCCCATGGCTCCCTGTGGACTTCCCACGCGTTTCACGTGGATTTTCCACGCATTCCCACGGATTTCCCATTAATTCCCCAGCGATTCCCCCCAAACTCGGGATTCCCAGGCGGATTTAACCCCTCATGAGCCAGCGGGGGGCGGTCCCGGAGCCCCCCACCCCCGAGCGACAGCGGCCGTGGCTGGAAGAGAAGCGAGCGTGAGAGCGGAGAGAGAATTCCAGAGGGGAGGATCCAGGGGGGAAAATTCCAGAAGGGCGGATCCGGGAGGAAGATTCCGGAAGGACGGATCCGGGAGGAAGCTCCCGGTACCTTCTGGGCCCCGGAGAAGGCGTGGTAGAAGCTGGACACGTAGGTCATGATGGCCTTCTCGTCCGGCCGCGCCGTGTTGACGATGTCTGCGAGGAACCGCAGGGGTTAAACTGGGAACGGGCTGGGAGCAAACTGGAAACGGGGCCGGCGCCTCTCCCAGCTGGAATTCCGCTCCCAGGACCCCAGATCCTGGGGATCCACCTGGAGGGGCACGGGTTGGGGCGGGACGGGGAAAATCGGGGTTGGGGCAGGCGGCTCCAGGGTGGGACCTGGAACTGAGGGGTCCTGGAATCGAGGGGTCCTGGAGTTGTGGGGTCCTGGAATTGAGGGATCCTGGAATCGAGGGGTCAAAGAGTTTTGGGATCCTGGAATTGAGAGGTCAAAGAGTTTTGGGATGCTGGAATTGTGGGGTCCTGGAGTCATGGGGTCCTGGAGTTGTGGGGTCCTGGAATTAAGGGATCCTGGAATTGAGGGGTCAAAGAGTTTTGGGATCCTGGAATTGAGGGATGCTGGAATTGTGGGATCCTGGAATCGAGGGGTCAAAGAGTTTTGGGGTCCTGGAATAATAAATCTGAGAATTATGAGATCCTAGAAGAAGAGAATGTCAGATTTATGGGATGCTGGAATTGTGGGATCCTGGAATTGTGGGATTCTGAAGTCCTGGAATAATGAAACCTGAGAATTATGGGATCCTAGAAAAAGGGAATGCCAGATTTATGGAATGCTGGAATTGTAGAGTCCTGGAATAACAAAATCTGAGAATTACGGGATCCTAGAAGAAGGGAATGCCAGAATTTTGGGATGCTGGAACTGTGGGATTGTACAGCTGTGGAGTCCTGAGAGTTCTGCACCCCTGGAATTCCAGGATCATGGAATCAAAGAATTACAGAGCCCTGAGCATCCCAAATCCTGGATAAATCCACCTGGACAGGTGGGAACTGGTGCTAAACCAGGGATCCGGCGCCTCCCGCGAGGAAATCTTCCTGCAGGGCCCGGAAGAGATCCCGGGATCCCCCGGATCCGGAATTCCGCGCTTACCCTCGGCGTCCAGCATCTTGGGAATGTCCAGGTACTTCTCAGCCACCTCGAAGGCGTTGTTGAGGTTGGTGACGGGGTCGTCCTGCGGGGAGGGAGAGGCTCCGTGGGCGGGAATTCCCAAATTCCCGGATTTTCCCGGGGCAAGGGGGGGGTTTACCTTCCGCAGCTTGTCGTACTCGATCAGCTCCGGGCGGTGCCGGTGGATGAGGGCGTTGAAGGCCAGCCCGTCCTTCCAGGCCGGGAAAACTGGGATTGGAGCCTGGGAATCCACCGGGAAAACTGGGATTGGAGCCCGGGAATCCGCCCGGAAAACCGGGATCGGATCCTGGGAATCCGCGGGGAAAACGGGAGTGAGAGCCCGGGAATCCGCAGGGAAAATGGGTGTGAGATCCCGGGAATCCGCCAGGAAAACTGGGATCGGAGCCCGGAAATCCACGGGGAAAACTGGGATTGGAGCCCGGGAATCCGCGGGGAAAACAGGAGTGAGACCCCGGGAATCCGCGGGGAAAATGGGATTGGATCCCGGGAATCCACGGAGGAATTGAGGATCGGATCACGGGAATCCATGGGGAGAACAGGGATCAGATCCTGGGAATCCGCAGGGAAAATGGGGACTAGATCCTGGGAATCCACAGAGAATATGGGAGTGAGATCCCAGGAATCTGCAGGGAAAACCAGGATCGGATCCTGGGAATCCTCAGGGAAAATGGGGATCAGATCCCGGAAATACAGAGGGAAAACGAGGATCAGAGTCCAGGAATTCACAGGGAAAATGGGGAATCCATGGGGAAAACCGGGATCAGATCCCGGGAATCTGTGGGGAAAATGGGGATCAGATCCCGGGAATCCACACGGAATTTGGGAATTCTGACCCTGCCTGAGCCCAGCCTGCCCTGGGGAATGGGAAGAGGAAGAGGAAGAGGAAGGACAAGGACCTGATGTGGAAGTTCTGGACGTTGACGTTCTTGTACGGAGCCGTTTTCCGCTGGCACCAGAGCAGGAGCCCCTCCTTGGCCGAGGTCTCTGCGGGAGAGGATCAGAGACTGGGGGGATCCCGGGGGGATCCCGGGGGCAGATCCCAGGGTGGATCCCACAGTCCCAGGAGCAGATCCCACAGTCCCAGGAGCAGATCCCCCAATCCCAGGGGTGGATCCTAGGGTGGATCCCACAGTCCCAGGAGCAGATCCTGTGTGGATCCCACCACCCCAGGAGCAGATCCCATGTGGACCCCACAGTCCCAGGAGCAGATCCCAGGAGCAGATCCCAGGAGCAGATCCCACAATCCCAGAGCAGATTCCCCCTTCCCAGGAGCAGATCCCACAATCCCAGAGCAGATTCCCCCGTCCCAGCAGCAGATCCCGTCCCGTTACCCTCCACGGAGATGTCCTGGATGGCGAAGCGCAGGATGATCGTCCAGATCATGCCCAGCGTCATCTTGGCGTTCCCGTCCACGATCTCTGCGGAGAAAGCCCCAGGGAATGGATTCCAGGTGGGAATTCCCAGGGGGAATTATGGGGTTCTGGGACCCTGGAACTGGGGGGGCTCCACACCAGCAGAGTCAAAAAATTGTGGAGTCCCAAAATGAACGGATCCCATATTCGGGAATCCTGCAGTAACGGGATCATGGGATCTGGGAATGGTGGGATTCTGCATTTATGGAGTCTTGGGACACAAAGTTCTGGAATTACAGGACCCAAAAATGATGGGAGGCCAGGATTAGGGGATGCAGGATTTGTGGGATTGCAGAACTGGAAGCACAGATCCCATTCCTTACAGAACCACGGAATCCTGGGATTCTGGAATTGTTTGGGTTGGAAAAGACCTCGGAAACCACGGAGGGAGGAATCCCAGAGGGGAGGGAAGTGGGGAGGAATTCTGGGCTCCCCATCCCGATCCCGCATTCCCAGCACTGCCTCCAGCAGCCCCAGACCTTGTTTTTTGGGAATTCCTGGGCCGGGGGCGGGTGCCGGGCGTCTCCCGGCTCGGGGCCGGTCGGAACTCGCTCGGCTCCGGGCACGCGGAGCTTTCCCGAGCTGGGATCCCAACAAACCGGCCCGGCCGGAGCCGCTGCCAGCCCGGCCCGCCCGGCCCCGGGGGCTCCCGGGGGGATCTGGATTGGATCCCGGGAATCCACGGAGGAATTGAGGATCGGATCACGGGAATCCATGGGGAGAACAGGGATCAGATCCTGGGAATCCGCAGGGAAAATGGGGACTAGATCCTGGGAATCCACAGAGAATATGGGAGTGAGATCCCAGGAATCTGCAGGGAAAACCAGGATCGGATCCTGGGAATCCTCAGGGAAAATGGGGATCAGATCCCGGAAATACAGAGGGAAAACGAGGATCAGAGTCCAGGAATTCACAGGGAAAATGGGGAATCCATGGGGAAAACCGGGATCAGATCCCGGGAATCTGTGGGGAAAATGGGGATCAGATCCCGGGAATCCACACGGAATTTGGGAATTCTGACCCTGCCTGAGCCCAGCCTGCCCTGGGGAATGGGAAGAGGAAGAGGAAGAGGAAGGACAAGGACCTGATGTGGAAGTTCTGGACGTTGACGTTCTTGTACGGAGCCGTTTTCCGCTGGCACCAGAGCAGGAGCCCCTCCTTGGCCGAGGTCTCTGCGGGAGAGGATCAGAGACTGGGGGGATCCCGGGGGCAGATCCCGGGGTGGATCCCACAGTCCCAGGGGCAGATCCCAGGGGCAGATCCCACATTCCCAGGAGCAGATCCCACAGTCCCAGGAGCAGATCCCCCAATCCCAGGGGTGGATCCTAGGGTGGATCCCACAGTCCCAGGAGCAGATCCTGTGTGGATCCCACCACCCCAGGAGCAGATCCCATGTGGACCCCACAGTCCCAGGAGCAGATCCCAGGAGCAGATCCCAGGAGCAGATCCCACAGTCCCAGGAGCAGATCCCACCATCCCAGGAGCAGATCCCAGGAGCAGATCCCACAATCCCAGAGCAGATTCCCCCGTCCCAGCAGCAGATCCCGTCCCGTTACCCTCCACGGAGATGTCCTGGATGGCGAAGCGCAGGATGATCGTCCAGATCATGCCCAGCGTCATCTTGGCGTTCCCGTCCACGATCTCTGCGGAGAAAGCCCCAGGGAATGGATTCCAGGTGGGAATTCCCAGGGGGAATTATGGGGTTCTGGGACCCTGGAACTGGGGGGGCTCCACACCAGCAGAGTCAAAAAATTGTGGAGTCCCAAAATGAACGGATCCCATATTCGGGAATCCTGCAGTAACGGGATCATGGGATCTGGGAATGGTGGGATTCTGCATTTATGGAGTCTTGGGACACAAAGTTCTGGAATTACAGGACCCAAAAATGATGGGAGGCCAGGATTAGGGGATGCAGGATTTGTGGGATTGCAGAACTGGAAGCACAGATCCCATTCCTTACAGAACCACGGAATCCTGGGATTCTGGAATTGTTTGGGTTGGAAAAGACCTCGGAAACCACGGAGGGAGGAATCCCAGAGGGGAGGGAAGTGGGGAGGAATTCCGGGCTCCCCACCCCGATCCCGCATTCCCAGCACTGCCTCCAGCAGCCCCAGCCCTTGTTTTTTGGGAATTCCTGGGCCGGGGGCGGGTGCCGGGCGTCTCCCGGCTCGGGGCCGGTCGGAACTCGCTCGGCTCCGGGCACGCGGAGCTTTCCCGAGCTGGGATCCCAACAAACCGGCCCGGCCGGAGCCGCTGCCAGCCCGGCCCGCCCGGCCCCGGGGGATCCCGGGGGGATCTGTGGGAATGACCCAGGATCCCACAGGGAATGTTCCTGGTGATCCCGCAGGGAATGGTCCTGATCCCGCAGGGAATGGTCACGGATCCGCAGGGAATGGTCACGGATCCCGCAGGGAATGACCCTGGATCCCGCAGGGAATCATCCTGGATCCTGCAGGGAATGCTCCCGGTGATCCCACAGGGAATGATCCTGGACCCCACAGGGAATGATCCTGGATCCCACAGGGAATGGTCCTGGTGATCCCGCAGGGAATGATCCTGGATCCCACAGGGAATGGTCCTTATCCCACAGGGAATGACCCAGGATCCCACAGGGAATGATCCTGGTGATCCCACAGGGAATGGTCCTGATCCCGCAGGGAATAATCCTGATCCCGCAGGGAATGGTCACGGATCCCGCAGGGAATGACCCAGGATCCCACAGGGAATGATCCTGGTGATCCCACAGGGAATGGTCCTGATCCCGCAGGGAATAATCCTGATCCCGCAGGGAATGGTCACGGATCCCGCAGGGAATGACCCAGGATCCCACAGGGAATGATCCTGGTGATCCCACAGGGAATGGTCCTGATCCCGCAGGGAATAATCCTGATCCCGCAGGGAATGGTCACGGATCCCGCAGGGAATGACCCAGGATCCCACAGGGAATGATCCTGGTGATCCCACAGGGAATGGTCCTGATCCCGCAGGGAATAATCCTGATCCCGCAGGGAATGGTCACGGATCCCGCAGGGAATGACCCAGGATCCCACAGGGAATGATCCTGGTGATCCCACAGGGAATGGTCCTGATCCCGCAGGGAATAATCCTGATCCCGCAGGGAATGGTCACGGATCCCGCAGGGAATGACCCAGGATCCCACAGGGAATGATCCTGGTGATCCCACAGGGAATGGTCCTGATCCCGCAGGGAATAATCCTGATCCCGCAGGGAATGGTCACGGATCCCGCAGGGAATGACCCAGGATCCCACAGGGAATGATCCTGGTGATCCCACAGGGAATGGTCCTGATCCCGCAGGGAATAATCCTGATCCCGCAGGGAATGACCCTGGATCCCACAGGGAATGATCCTGATCCCACAGGGAATGGTCACGGATCCCGCAGGGAATGACCCAGGATCCCACAGGGAATGATCCTGGTGATCCCACAGGGAATGGTCCTGATCCCGCAGGGAATAACCCTGATCCCGAGGGAATGGTCACGGATCCCGCAGGGAATGACCCAGGATCCCACAGGGAATGATCCTGGTGATCCCACAGGGAATGGTCCTGATCCCGCAGGGAATAACCCTGATCCCGAGGGAATGGTCACGGATCCCGCAGGGAAAGACCCAGGATCCCACAGGGAATGACCCTGGATCCTGCAGGGAATGATCCTGATCCTGCAGGGAGTGATTCCAATCCCGCAGGGAATGGTCCCAGAGATCCCGCCGGGAATGGTCCCGATCTCACAGGGAATGATCCCAATCCCACAGGAACAATTCCATCAAAAGCTACAGAACAGCCGTGACCTCCATGAGCAGCACCCGCTGCCTTTGAGCTTGGAATTCTCAGAATTCCTGGAATTCTCAGGCACCCCATGACTCAGTGGAGGGGTGGTGGCACCATGTGGGTTTGGGTGAAGGTTAAAGGGTTTTGGGTCAAGTTTAAAGGGTTTGGGTCAAGACTAAAAGGTTTGGGCCAAGGTTAAAGGGTTTTGGGTCAGGGTTAAAGGGTTTAGCTCAGGGTTCAAGGGTTTGGGTAAAGGTTAAAACCCCTCAAAATCCCAATTTTGGCCTAAAAGGAGTGAATCCCAGGCAGGGCCTCACCCTCAGCGCCGATGGAGACGAGCTTGACGCCCTTGCTGGCGATGAAGTCCAGGGCCTTGTTGACGTTGTTGATCTTGTGCACCCTCATCTTGCCCCGCTCGGGCTTCGGGAGCCGCTCCCCTGCAACGGGACAGGGGTCAGGACTGCAGGGTGTGGGGCAGGACTGAAGGGTTTGGGTCAGGGTTAAAGGGTTCGGGTCAGGGTTAAAGGGTTTGGGTCAGAGTTAAAGGGTTTGGGTCAGGACTGCAGGGTTTGGGTCAGGACTGCAGGGTTTGGGTCAGGACTGCAGGGTTTGGGTCAGGACTGCAGGGTTTGGGTCAGGACTGCAGGGTTTGGGTCAGGACTGCAGGGTTTGGGTCAGGACTGAAGGGTTTGGGTCAGGACTGAAGGATCTGGGTCAGGACTGAAAGGTTTGGGTCAGGGTTAAAGGGTTTGGGTCAGGACTACAGGGTTTGGGGCAGGACTGAAGGGTTTGGGTCAGGGTTAAAGGGTTCGGGTCAGGGTTAAAGGGTTTGGGTCAGAGTTAAAGGGTTTGGGTCAGGACTGCAGGGTTTGAGTCAGGACTGAAAGGTTTGGGTCAGGGTTAAAGGGTTTGGGTCAGGACTACAGGGTTTGGGGCAGGACTGAAGGGTTTGGGTCAGGACTGAAGGGTTTGGGTTAGGACTGAAGGGTTTGGGTCAGGGTTAAAGGGGTCAGGACTAAAGGATCTGGGTCAGGACTGAAGGGTTTTGGGTCAAGTTTAAAGGTGTTTGGGAAGTTTCAGCACTTTGGGCCCAGCTGGGGGGTTTCTGGGCTGAGTTTGAGGGTTTTTGGGCCCAGTTTAAGGATTTTGTGCTCAGGCCTGACCTGAGATGACCTCGAGCAGCAGCATCAGCTTGAGCCCGTCCCGGAAATCCTCGTCGATGTTCTCGATCTGCGTGCCGGCCTTGCGCAGGTGGGAGTTGCACCAGGCCGTGAATGTCTGTGGGGCCAGGCCGGGGTCAGCGGGACCCCCGGGGTTTGGGGGGACCCCCGGGGTTTGGGGAGACCCCCGGGGTCAGCAGCAGACCCCTGGGGTGTGCAGGGACCCCCGGGGTTTGGGGGGAAAATGGGGAATTGGGGGTCTGCTGGGAATGATCCCACTGGGAATGACCCCATTGATCCCACTGGGAGTGATCCCACTGGGAATGGCCTCAGGTTATTGATCCCATTGGGAATGACCCCACTGATCCCAGCAGGAATGACCCCACTGATCCCAGTGGGAATGATCCCATTGATCCTACTGGCAATGACCCTGGGTTATTGATCCCATTGGGAATGACCCCACTGATCCCAGCAGGAATGACCTCAGGTTATTGATCCCATTAGGAATGACCCCACTGATCCCAGCAGGAATGACCCTGGGTTATTGACCCCACTGGGAATGACCCTGGGTTATTGATCCCAGCAGGAATGACCCCACTGATCCCAGCAGGAATGACCCCGGGTTATTGATCCCATTGGGAATGACCCCACTGATCCCAGCAGGAATGACCCCAAGCCTTCCATCCCCCAGGAACGCCCGATCCCACAACCCCCAGCTCCAGTTATTTGTGGAGCTGGGACAGCTCCACCCCAAAATCTGCTTATAGGGCCACACTTTGGGATCAGGAACCTGCTCAGGACAGATCCCTGCCGGCTCCAAGCCCGGGATCCAGCCCCAAACCCAGCAGGAAACCAGGACTGACCCTCCCGGATCTGGGAACGCCCCAGGATTCCCAGGAAGATCCCAGTTTTGGGGTCACTGTGGGATTGCCGTGGGCTCCCGGGCGGCTCCAGGGCGGTGCCGGGACTTTGGCCGGTGCCAGGCTTGCACATGCCTGTGCCAGGCGCGGCCGGGCGCGGCCCCGCGGGCCCCGGGGTTTGGGGGGAAAATGGGGAATTGGGGGTCTGCTGGGAATGATCCCACTGGGAATGACCCCATTGATCCCACTGGGAATGATCCCACTGGGAATGGCCTCAGGTTATTGATCCCATTGGGAATGACCCCACTGATCCCAGCAGGAATGACCTCAGGTTATTGATCCCATTGGAAATGACCCCACTGATCCCAGCAGGAATGACCCCACTGATCCCAGTGGGAATGATCCCATTGATCCCAATGGCAATGACCCCGAGTTATTGATCCCATTGGGAATGACCCCACTGATCCCAGCAGGAATGACCCTGGGTTATTGACCCCACTGGGAATGACCCTGGGTTATTGATCCCAGCAGGAATGACCCCACTGATCCCAGCAGGAATGACCCCGGGTTATTGATCCCATTGGGAATGACCCCACTGATCCCAGCAGGAATGACCCCAAGCCTTCCATCCCCCAGGAACGCCCGATCCCACAACCCCCAGCTCCAGTTATTTGTGGAGCTGGGACAGCTCCACCCCAAAATCTGCTTATAGGGCCACACTTTGGGATCAGGAACCTGCTCAGGACAGATCCCTGCCGACTCCAAGCCCGGGATCCAGCCCCAAACCCAGCAGGAAACCAGGACTGACCCTCCCGGATCTGGGAACGCCCCAGGATTCCCAGGAAGATCCCAGTTTTAGGGTCACTGTGGGATTGCCGTGGGCTCCCGGGCGGCTCCAGGGCGGTGCCGGGACTTTGGCCGGTGCCAGGCTTGCACATGCCTGTGCCAGGCGCGGCCGGGCGCGGCCCCGCGGGCACCGACACGCACCGCGGGCCCTGAGTCACCCGGCCCCGAGAGAGAGATCCCGGAAAAATCCCAGAAAAATCCCAGAAAATCCCGTTCTGGGATCTCCTTCACCGACACGCACCGCGGGCTCTGAGTCACCCGGCCCCGAGAGAGATCCTGGAAAAATCCCAGAAAAATCCCAGAAAATCCCGTTCTGGGATCTCCTTCACCGACACGCACCGTGGGCCCTGAGTCACCCGGCCCCGAGAGAGAGATCACACAGAGATCCCGGAAAAATCCCAGAAAAATCCCAGAAAAATCCCGTTCTGGGATCTCCTTCACCGACACGAACCACGGGCTCCGAGTCACCTGGCCCCGAGAGAGATCCTGGAAAAATGCCCAAAAGATCCCAAAAAGATCCCACAAAGACCCCATAAATCCCATTCTGGGATCTCCTTCACCGACACGCACAACGGGCCCTGAGAGATCCCACAAAGATCCCACAAAGATCCCACAAATCCCGCTCTGGGATCTCTCCCCCGCCCCGCGGTGCCCAGGGGTCACCGGCGTTCCTGGAAAAGCCCAAAATCCCTTCCACAACCCGGGAAATCGCCGCCAAATCCCGGGAATTTCTGTGCTGAGGGAACCCTCGCTGCTCCCCCAGACCCGGGACATTCCCAAAGCCGAGGGTTTTCCCCCAAAATTTGGGAATTTGGGAGGTTTAAAGGGCGGGATGAATGGGAAGCAGGGGGGTCTGGAGGGGCTGGTGGAATCTGGGATAAAATCCGGGATAAATCAAACCCGGAGCGACCCCCCCCCCGCCCCGCGTTCCGGACAGAAATAACCATCCCAAAAATGCCTAAAAAAGGAGATTCCGCACGGGCCTCTGGAATTTCCTTCCCACGGAACCGCTGGAAAAGCGTTTTCCAGGCATTGTGTCAGGGCCGGCCGCAGGCGGGACCCCTCCCCTGCCCTCCCCCACCCCAAATCCCGGGATTTCGGGGCTGGGAAAGAGGCTCCAGCCCTACTTTCATCTTTATTCTCCTCGATTTTTCCATGAAAAGCTTTGGAAAGTGGCGGCGGGGAGGAAAATCCACCTCGTTCCTGCCCAGAATTTGGGATTCCAGAGCTGGAGGATGCGTTTACCCCAAAGATTTTGGGATTTTGGGGCTGGGGAAGGGGTTTATCCCATTTTTCATCCCTCTTTTCCTCTCTTTGTCCATGAAAACCACTGGGAAGCAGCAGCAGGGAGGAAAACCTGCCTCCTCTTCCTCCTTTCCATGGAAAAATTGGGAATTTCAGGAGGAAAACGCATTTTCCCCCCTATTTTCTTCCATTTTTCCCCTAAAAATTGGGAATTTCAGGAGAAAAATGTGTTTTCCTCCCTATTTTCCTGCATTTTTTCCTTAAAACCCCAACTTTGGGATGGAAAATCCCTTGGGAAGAAGGTGGGATGTGTTTGTGACCGATCCTGAGGGATATTCCAAATTTTTTAAGGGAAAATCCCTAATTTTGGGCACCGGGCACACTGCCCGGGGTTGTTTCCTGGGGAGTTTTTCCCAGGAGTTCCTCAAGGACAGCGATTTATCCCCCAAAAAGCCCCAAATTGGGATTTTCCTTTGGGAGCCTCCCAGAATTCCTCATTTTTGGGTCCTTTTTGGGGTTTTCCCCCCGTGGGAGCCCCGGGAATGCCAACCCCGAGAATTCCAGGTGGGAATGAGCCCCCCCCCCCCCCCCCCCCCCCCGTCGGGCACACTGCCCGGGGTTGTTTCCTGGGGAGTTTTTCCCAGGAGTTCCTCAAGGACAGCGATTTATCCCCCAAAAAGCCCCAAATTGGGATTTTCCTTTGGGAGCCTCCCAGAATTCCTCATTTTTGGGTCCTTTTTGGGGTTTTCCCCCCGTGGGAGCCCCGGGAATGCCAACCCCGAGAATTCCAGGTGGGAATGAGCCCCCCCCCCCCCCCCCCCCCCCGCGGGGTTGGGGGGTTTTCCGGGGNGCAGGAAGGAATTCGCCCCCACAACCCCAAATTCCCGTTAAAACAGAGCTGAAAGAAAATTCCAGAGGGAATAAAAAACTCATCCAGGCGTTCCCCTGGGCTCGTTAGCGGGGGTTAATTAACGTCATTTGCATAATTAACATAATTAACGAGG
>JAGGNK010008404.1:47002-78434 GCA_017590115.1 Montifringilla adamsi
CCCGAGCGGGTTTTGGGGTTTTTCCCGGGGTTGGAGCCCCCAAAATCCCCAAAAAATGCCCAAAATTGAGGTCGTTAACGAGGCCTCGTTAGGGCAGGAAGGAATTCGCTCCCACATCCCCAAATTCCCGTTAAAACAGAGCTGAAAGAAAATTCCAGAGGGAATAAAAAACTCATCCAGGCGTTCCCCTGGGNAGCCCCCCCCCCCGCCCCCGAGCGGGTTTTGGGGTTTTTCCCGGGGTTGGAGCCCCCAAAATCCCCAAAAAATGCCCAAAATTGAGGTCGTTAACGAGGCCTCGTTAGGGCAGGAAGGAATTCGCTCCCACATCCCCAAATTCCCGTTAAAACAGAGCTGAAAGAAAATTCCAGAGGGAATAAAAAACTCATCCAGGCGTTCCCCTGGGCTCGTTAGCGGGGGTTAATTAACGTCATTTGCATAATTAACATAATTAACGAGGCGCCGCTTGTCCGAGGAGAGGGAAAAAGGAGGAAAAAATCAGAGGAAATGACCCAAAATCCACAACGAGGGGACAGAAATCTGGGGAAAAAACAGGGGAAGTGATGAAAAAATAAGGAAAAGTCACCCAGAAATTGGGGAAAATGAGGGAAAAAAGTGGGGAAAACTACCAAAAATTCAGGGAAACGGAGGGAAAACTGGGAAAATGAGCAGAAAACTGGGAATGTGATGATGACACCAGGAAGAGTGGCTCAAAACCAAGGAAACTGTGGAAAATGACCAGAAACCAGGAAAAGTCCCACCAAAAAATTGGGGAAATGACCAGAAAATTTGGGAAAAAGACAAAAAATCTGGAGCAAAGTCAAAAAAGTCAGGAGGTTACCCAAAAAAATCAGGAAATGGGACCAAAAAAATGGGGAAAAACAATTAGAAACGGCGGGAATTAACAAAATAATGATGGGAAATGACTGAAAATCGGGAAAAATGACCAAAATTTGAGGGAAAAGATTATGAAAAATTAGGAGAAACGGTACAAATTTGGGGAAGAGGAGCAGAAAAAAGGGAATGTGAGAATTTGGGGTGGTGCTGTGTCCCGTCCCTGTCACCCCCGGCTCTTCCCCTCCCCCTGGAATGTTTTTGCTGTTGTTTTTTTGGATGTTTTCTGTTGCTTTCGCTGCATCTGCCGCTCCCGGGGGAGGCCGGAGCGTGGAATTCTCCTCATTCCTTGCCCTTATTCGGCTCCGGGCCGGGATTTTTGGGAATAACGCGGTGAATTCCGGGCAGGATGCTCAGCTCCCCCCACTCTGCGTGGAGCGGGGCAGCGCAGGTGGGGTTTTTTGGGTTTTTTTTTGGGGTTTTTTTTGGGACGCTGCAGGGCCGCAGGTGGGTCAGGGCGTGCCCGCATTCCACGCGGGATGAGCGGCTCCGACGCCGGCCACGCCTCGCACCTCGGGGTGCGGCAGCGCCGCCCCCGAAATCCCCCCCAAAAAAAAGGGGTTTTGGGGAGGTTTTCCAGGTCAGAACAACATGCATGTGCATTATTCCGTGATTTCTTCCACCAAAAATCGCTCCTGAAGTCAAGGATGGGATGAGATTCCCGTGCTGGGGGGGTGGGAAGGAGATGGAATGAGCTGGAAACGGTCCAAAAATGGGGAAAGTAGAGAAATGTCCCCAAAGTGAGGAGCAGAGGGAGGAAAGAGCCCGATGAGGGTCGGGGTCCTCCTGGACCCCCGCGCTGCACCTGGGATGGAGCCCCAGGAGGCCGGAATTTCAGGAGTTCTCTTCCCAGTTTGGGGCAAAAAATCCTGGGAGAAAGAACACCTGGTCAGGGCAAAAATTCCTGGGTTTTATGGGAGGAAAAACACCTGTTTGGGGCAAAAATTCCTGGGGTTTTATGGGAGGAAAGACACCTGGTTAGGGAAAAATTCCTGGGAGGAAAAACACCTGTCTGGGGCAAAAAATCTTGGGAGAAAGAACACCTGTTGGGGCAAAATTTCCTGTGTTTTATGGGAGAAAAAACACTTGTTCAAGGCAAAAACTGGGAGAAAAAAACACCTGTTTGGGGCAAAAATTCCTGGGGTTTTATGGGAGGAAAGACACCTGGTTAGGGAAAAATTCCTGGGAGGAAAAACACCTGTTTGGGGCAAAAATTCCTGGGAGAAAGAACACCTGGTTAGGGCAAAAATTCCTGGGTTTTATGGGAGGAAAAACACTTGTTCAAGGTAAAAACTGGGAGAAAAAACAGCTGTTTGGGGCAAAAATTCCTGGGTTTTATGGGAGGAAAAACACTTGTTCAAGGTAAAAACTGGGAGAAAAAACAGCTGTTTGGGGCAAAAATTCCTGTGTTTTATGGCAGGAAAACCACGTGGTTAGGGAAAAATTCCTGGGAGGAAAAACACCTGTTTGGGGCAAAAATTCCTGTGTTTTATGGGACGAAAAACACTTGTTCAAGGCAAAAACTGGGAGAAAAAACACCTGTTTGGGGCAAAAATTCCTGGGTTTTTAGTTTTTGTGGTGGGTTGAGGGAGGGAGGGAGGAGAGGAAGGAAGGGAAGAAGGAAGGAAGGGAAGAAGGAAGGAAGGGAGGAAGGGAGGAAGGGAGGGAGGAAGGAAGGAAGGAAGGAAGGAAGGAAGGAAGGACAGACGGACTCTGCGAGGGGCCGGGTTCCGTTCCCGCTGCTCTCCCGCTGCTCCGGCCGCATTGTTGGAATTCCAGAGAATTCCAGAGGCGAATCCCCGGGGCCGGACGCGGGCCCATCCCGCACCCAAATGCGGGAATTCGGTGGAAAAGCCGGAGCTGCCCCGGGAGCCGGAGGGACCCCAGCCCCATGGCGGGGGGAAAAGCAGATTTCCAAATTCCCAAAAACGGGAGGAAGGGCGCGGAGCAATCCCTGCACCCCGCTCATTAACAGCTAATTAACCCCTGGCGCAGAGCTCGTCCATCCTCCGGCAATCCCGGGAATCCAGCCGCGGGAAATCCGCCCCAAATCCTGAAAAATCCACGGGGAAAATTCCCATTCCGGGCAAAGGGGAAGCAACAGGAACCGGGTGGGAAACGTGGGAGAGGAGTGGGAAGCGCCGGGAATGGCAGGAAGTGCAGGAGGAAGAGGAGGAGGAAGAGGAGGAGGAAGCTCATCCGGCGCTTCCTGTGCCAAAAATAATCCAACTTCGCCCGGTTTTTTCTTAGAAAAACCTGGAAATCGCAGGTAACCACGGCAACGGAGCGCAGCAGTGCCGGCCCCGAGTGTCCCCAGGACAGGGGTTCCCCCTAAATGTCCCAAAACTGAGGGGATTCACCCCAAATTCAGGGAGCTCAGCCCAACGTTCAGGGAAACCATCCCGAAACGGAGGGAATTCGCCTTCAGTTTCGGGGAATTAAACACAAAACACGCGGAACTCAAGCCAAAATTAGTGAACTGGAACGTGAGGGAATTCAAGCAAGGCACAGGAACTGAACACAAAACTCACGGAACTCACGGCAGAACTCAGGGAAGGGAACCCCAAAGTGCGGGGATTCACCCCAAACTGGGAATAGAACCCCAAAGTGCGGGAATGGAACCCCAAAGTGCGGGGATTCACCCCAAACTGGGAATGGAACCCCAAAGTGCGGGAATGGAACCCCAAACTGCAGGAATTCACCCCAAACTGAAGGAATGCACCCCAAACTGAGGGAATTCACCCCAAACTGTGGGAATTCACCCCAAACTGCGGGAATTCACCCCGATCTGAAGGAATACACCCCAAACTGCAGGAATGCACCCCCAAACTGAGGGAATGCACCCCAAACTGAGGGAATGCACCCCAAACTGAAGCAATGCACCCTAAACTGAGGGAATTCACCCCAAACTGAAGCAATGCACCCCAAACTGAAGGAATTCACCCCCAAACTGAAGGAATGCACCCCAAACTGAGGGAATTCACCCCAAACTGAAGCAATGCACCCCGAAGTGCAGGAATTCACCCCAAACTGAAGGAATGCACCCCGAACTGCAGGAATGCACCCCCAAACTGAGGGAATTCACCCCGAAGTGCAGGAATTCGCCCCAAACACAGGAACTGTCCCCAGAGCCGGGAGTGCCCCGTCTCCAATGATTAACCCGGAACACTCCGGCGCCCGCTCGGAATTCCGGGCCAGCCCCTCCCAGCTCCCGGCGGTTCCCACGCCCGAGGGTCCCGGTTTTTTTTGGGGGTGGGGGCGATGGAGGGGACCCCCGCAGCTCCCGATGCCCCGGGAAGGCGGCGGATCCCGGCTGATCACAGCGGATCCCCCCTTTCCCCAGTGCCCTTTATCCCATCCCGCAGCTCTGCGGAAGCTTCTCCGCCCGGAATTGGGGGGGGACCCTCCGGACCCCCCCCCGGAACCAGAGAAAATCCCTCGGCTTGGCTCCAGGCGGGCTGTCTACTCCTCACAGCCCCCTCCCCAGCACGGGAGACCCCCGAACGCAGCCCTGGGGCACCCCAAAGTTCAGCCCTCAGGTGTGGTACCCCCCCCTCCCCAAACACAGCTCTGGGGGTCCCCAAAGCTCACTCCTCACCACTCAGGTGTGGTACACCCCCCCCAAACACAGTCCTGGGGGTCCCCAAAGTGTCCCCCCTCACCACTCAGGTGTAGTACCCCCCCCCAAACACAGTTCTGGGGGTCCCCAAAGTGTCCTCCCTACCCAGCTACGGGGGTCCCTCCCCCTCTGACCCCGCTCAGGGACCACCCCAAAAGTCCCCCAGACCCGGCTCGGGGACAGCGGGGACACCCTGAGCCCCCCCAGACTCCTCAGGGACCCCTCAGAGATGCCCCCCAAAGGCCCTGACACCCCTCAAATGTCCCTGCCCCGGGCTGGGACCGCTCAGGGAGGTCCCTGTGCCCCTTTAGACCCCCCCCAAACCTCCTTGTCCCGGGCTCTGACCCCCTCATGAACCCCTCAGGGACACCCCCAGCCCCCTCTGGGACCCCTCAAGGGAACCCCTCAGACGTGAATCCCCTCATGGATCCCTTCAGACACCGCAGGATCCCTCATGGATCCCCTCAGGGAACCCCCAGACACCCCAGGATCCCTCATGGATCCCCTCAGACACCCCAGGATAGGCGCACCCCAAGCCACGCCCGCTCAAAGCCACGCCCATTCAAGATCACGCCCACCTCCCCTCAGACGCCCCCCTCCATTTTGACGACCCCCCCCTGCCCCGCACTCTGACGCCTCTGAGACCCCTCAAACCCTCCAGACCCCTCAGGAAACGCCTCAGGCTCTGAAATCCCCTCAGGGACCCCTCAGCCCCTCACGATCGCCCCTCAGTGACCCCCCCAGCCCCCCCCACCTTGCGCTGCTGTTTCTCCCAGGCGGGGTCCAGGAGCAGATCCCGATCCCAATCGTCCTCCTGGGCCATGTAGTCGCCATTGGGGCCGGGCCCGTTCCCGCCGTACGGGTGGGGCTGCCCCGCGCTGTGGTAATCCACCATTATCGCCGCCCTGATGTCGCGACAGGCGGAGGACGCGCCAGCGACACAGACCCGATTCGGCCCCCCCCCCGCGCCCCGACTGCGCACGCGCCGCCGCCCAGGCCGCGCCCACAGCGCCGCGCGCGCACGGGCAGGGCGGAGCCACGCCCCCCGCCCTCAGGCGCCACGGGGGGGCCCCGCCCATCACTACACCCCCCCGCCCTCACGGAGCTGAGGCCACGCCCATAATGCGTTTAAACTCCGCCCACCGGTCCCCACCCTCAGGCGCGCCCCAAGCCACGCCCATTCAAGGTCACGCCCACCTCCCCTCAGACGCCCCCCTCCATTTTGACGACCCCCAAGAATGAGCCCAGTCCCGCGTTGGAGCCTCTTTACTGGTTAAACTGGGCAGGGTCGGGGTTGGGGGGTTGGAATTGGGGGGTCCGTGTTGAGGGCTCGCTCCTGAGGGGCTCAGAGAGAGGACGCCATGATGCTGGACACGCCTGGGAGAAAAACAGGTGAGCTGGGGGGGGCTCAGGACACCCCTGTGCCTCCAATCTCCCTCAGAAACCCCTGGGCCTCTCCCATATCCCTCCCCAGACCCCCCAAAGCCACCCAAAACTCCTCAGGACACCCCCAGGACTCGCCTGTATTGCCCCAACCCTGCCCCAAACTCTCTCCAGATCCCCCAAACCTCCTCCAGGACCCCAAAATCTCCATGGGATCTCCCTGCATCCTCCCAACACCCCCCAAAGACCTCCCCAACTCCCCCAAAACTTCCCTAAACTCCCACCAGGATGCCCCAAACCCCCCCTCAGGACCCCCCAACCCACTGTCGAAGTCGATCTTCTCCACGATGTTCTTGGGTTTGATGTTCTCCTCCTGGTTGGAGATCAGGATCCGCCCCGGCTCTGGCTCCGTCCACCCGTATTTGCTCATCCACACCCTCAGCTGCGACTCTGGGGGGCACAGCGGGGTCTGGGGGGGCTCTGACACCCCCTAGAGACCCCCAAAACGCCCCCAAACCCTTCCGGACTCTCTTGCACCTCCCCAGGACCCCCCCAAACCCCATCACAGGACACCCAAAACCCCATCCAGGGCTCCCCAAACCCGCTCAGGACCCTCCCAAGCTCCCTCCAGAACCCACCTTCCACCTGGGACCCCCCAAAACCCCGCTCAGGACCCCCAGCCCCCTCACCTGAGAGGTCCCCCAGCATCTCGGCGAGCAGCCAGCGGTCGATGTGCTGGTACGTGATCCCCACCACGTGGCAAATGACTGTGGGGACCCCCACGGTGTCACTGAGCCCCCCAGAACTGCCCAGAACCCCCACAACGCCCCCAGACCCCCGAACAACCCCCTGGGACCTCCTCAGAATTACACAAATCCTCTCCAGGATGCCCCAATTCCCCTCCCAGGACCCCTCTGTACCCCAAAACCCCCTCAGGGACCCTGAAATCCTCCCTGAAGCACCCCCAGGTTCCTCCAGGAACCCCTAAAGATAACCCAGGACCCCCAAAACCCCCTCAAGATTCCCTCCAAGCCCCCCCAAAACCTTTCAAGACCACCCAAAATGTCCCCCAGGACCCCCAAAACCTCCCCAAAGCACCTGAAGTATCCCCCCAACTTCCCCTAAAACCTTTCAGGACCCCCCAAAACCTTCCCAGGACCCCCCAAAGCCCCTGAAGATTCCCTCTAAGCCCCCCAAAACCCCCCCAGGGACCCCCCAGATGCCCCTCACATTTCCTGACGGAGTCCTCGAAGCCGGTGATCCCCTCCAGCAGCTCCATGTTCTCATCCAGCGCTTGCTGCCGGAATTCCGGGGGTCACCCCCACCTTTAGGGCTCCCCCTTTGTCTCCAGCACCACCCCCCCCAGGGTTTTGGGGACCCCAGTTTTGGGGGGCTCACCCAGAAGGACTGGAAGTGGCAGGTCTCCAGCAGCTCCCCCAGGTACAGGATTTGTCGGATGGGCCGCTCCTCTTGCTGAGTTTTGGGGAAGTCAAGGGAAAATTTGGGGGAAAAAAGGGGGAGTGCAGGTGCCCCCTGGGCTGAACCCCAAAAACCTCCCTCCCCCAGGTCCCAAAATCCAAATTTGGGGGGGATTTTGAGGGGAAAACCACCAGGTTTGATCTCTCTGGAGTGGGACTGGGAGATGTCCGGGCAGGGAAAGGGGGGGTCCCTGGGGAGGTTTGGGGGGTCCTTATGGAATTTGGGGTTCCCCATGGAATTGGGGGGTTCCCTGGGGGATTCCCTCTGGAACTGGGGAGTTCCCCCTGGATTTGGGGGGTTCCCTGGGGGCTTCCCCCAGATTTGGGGTGTCTCAGGATACGCGGGTCTGGTCGATCATGCGCTTGCAGAGGGTGAAGTTCCTCTGGATTTGGGGGTTCCTTGGGGGGTTTCCCCTGGGTTTGGGGGTTCTTTGGGGGGTTTCCCCTGGGTTTGGGGTGTCCCAGATTTGGGGTGCCCCCCCAGATTTGGGGTGCCAGGATACGTGAGCCTGGTCAATCATGCAATTGCAGAAGGTGAAGTCCCCCTGGATTTGGGGATTTCCCTGGGGATTTCGGGGCTCCCCCTGGATTTGGGGGTTCCCTGGGGGGTTCCCTGTGTTTGGGGTGTCCCGGATTTGGGGTCCCCCCCCAGATTTGGGGTGCCAGGATACGTGGGCCTGGTCGATCATGCACTTGCAGAGGGTGAAGTCGGTGTGGGGCAGGTTGGTGAGCGCCTTGAGCAGGATCTGCGCCGTCACCCCAGTCTGGAAGAAGGCGGGGTTGAACTGGTACCTGCACAGGTGAGCCCAGGTGAGCCTGGGGGAGCTCAGGGACCCCCAAACCCCCCCGTGAGCCCCCCCAAAATCCCCCCGGAGCCCTCACAGCTTCAGCACGGCCAGGTTGGCCTCCAGGTCGTAGGCGTTCTCCTTGGCCTGCGTCTCCACGTAGCGCTCCAGCGTGGCCAGGTTCTCGGGGTTGTACCTGTGCAGGTGAGGGGGGCTGTGACACACCTGGGACCGTCCTATAACACACCTGGGATCCCCCTTTACACACCTGAGACCCCCTTTACACACATGGCACCCCTCGTTACACACCTGGGACCGCTCAGGGCCCCCCAGTCCTCTCCCAGTCCCCCCAGTCCCTCCCAGTGCTCCCAGTACCGGTCGATGCCCCGCAGCAGTTTCCCCACGTTCGCCCGCATCTGCTCGAACAGCGCCATGTTCGCGGCTTTTCCGGAAGGGACGTCACAGCTACTTCCGCTTCACGATGCTCCTTTGCCACGCCCACAGTATGAATTACGTAGCTGCTCCCGACCACGCCCTCCGCTTTAACCACGCCCCCTCCCAGTACGGGCCCCTTCCCGAACTGGGCGAGCTGGGGCGGGACTGGAGTGACAATGCTAGGAGGGACTGGGGCGAACTGGGATTATACCGCATCATACTGGGGCTGTACTGGGATCGCACTGGGCTTGTACAGGAAGCACAGTGCTGGGGTTATACTGGAACCGTACTGGATCCTATTGGGACTGTAGTTGGCTCAGCACCAGGCTGAACTGGGCTGAACTGGGGAGGCAGTGGAGGGGTCAGTAACGACCCGGGGGATCCTGGGCGGTTTAGAGGGGTCCCAGGTGGTTTTTCGGGGGCTCCCAAGGAGCTCCTGGCATGTCACATTTTTCACCCTTTTCCCCTCACATTTTTCACCCTTTCCCCCTCATGTTTACTGCTGTTTTCCCCTCATATTTTTCACCTTTTTCTCCTCAGGTTTGCCGCACTTTTCCCCTCAGGTTTCCCCCCCTTTTCCCCTCACGTTTCTCTCTCTTTTCCCTTCATGTTTCCCTCTCTTTTCCTCTCATAATTCACACCATTTCCCCCCTCACATTTCCCTGTTTTCCCCTCACATTTCCCCCCCTTTTCCCCTCATGTTTCCCTCTCTTTTCCTCTCATAATTCACACCATTTCCCCCCTCATATTTCCCTCTTTTCCCCTCACGATTTCTGCCCTTTTCCCCTTCACATTCTCCCCCTTTTCCTCTCACGTTTCCCCCGCTTTTCCTCTCTCTTTTCCCCTCATGTTTCCTGCCCTTTTCCCCTCACGTTTTCCCCTTTTCCCCTCACGTTTCCTGCCCTTTTCCTCTCTCTTTTCCTCTCATGATTCACGCCCTTTTCCCCCTCATATTTCTCTCTTTTCCCCTCTCCCCTCACGTTTCCCCCTTTTTCTCTCTCTTTTCCTCTCATGATTCATGCCCTTTTTCCCCTCATATTTCCCTCTTTTCCCCTCATGTTTCCTGCCCTTTTCCCCTCACGTTTTCCCCTTTTCCCCTCACGTTTCCCCCCCTTTTTCTTTTTGGGGAGGGGGATTTTGGGGTCATCCCAGCTGATCCTCGTACTGCTTGCGGAAGCAGTCCCCAGCCGGGAAGAAATCCCAGCAGCGCTCCTGGTACATCTTCCACACGTAAGATTCCTGGGGGAAAAATTGGGGAGGGGGCGTCGGGGCATGGGGGACCCCCCACAGCCCCCTCACCCACCCTGCGAATTCCAGAGGTGCCCCCAAATCCCCTAGAGACCCCCCTGAATTTGTCCCCACCTGCCCCGTGTGCTCCGTCTCGTCCTTGTTGATCAAATACATCAGGAAAAACCTGGGGTGGGGGTTGGAATCCGGGGGTGTCAGAGGTCAGCAGGGACCCCCCAGGCCCCTGCAGGACCCCTCAAAAGCCCCCTGTGGCCCCCCCAGGCTCACATGTAGTTGGCCAGGTTGTGCTCCTCCAGCGTGTGGGTCTCGAAGCCGTGGGGCGTCGTGTCGAAATAATCGCTCCCGATGCCACAGATGAAACATTTTGTCTGGGGAGGGCGATGATCAGACCTGGGGGGCACAAAATGGAGGGGTCAGCAGGGTGGGACCCCCCTGGATCCCCCCCAGGCCCTTCCAGGACCCCCAGACTGACCCGCAAGTCCCCCATCCAGGGGGTGCCCGCTCTGGATGAAGGCCCAGGAGGAGGATGATGACCCCCACAGCCCCCTCCCCACCCCCTGCCAGCCCCCCCACGCGGGGTGCCCACCCTGGATGATGGCCAGGAGGATGACGATGACGAAGAAGAAGAACGTGATGTCGAAGACCACCCGGTACAGCTCGTAGTCGTCCCCCGCAGGGTCCTCGATCTCGTCCCCGATGCCGCCCCCGGCCCGGACCCCCACGTACATGTGGAACAGGTAACACTGGAGAGGGCACAAAGGGAGGTCAGGGACCCCCGGAGAACCCCAAAAACCCACCTGGAGACCCCCCGCACCCCCCAGTCCCACCTGGGGGGGGGTCCTCACCCTCCTGCCCACCCCGCTCCAGACTCACCTCCATGTCCTCCTTCACCTGCTCCTGCTGGTCCCGCAGCTCCCCGAAGGCATCGATGATCAGACCTGGGGGGCACAAAATGGAGGGGTCAGCAGGGTGGGACCCCCCTGGATCCCCCCCAGGCCCTTCCAGGACCCCCAGACTGACCCGCAAGTCCCCCATCCAGGGGGTGCCCGCTCTGGATGAAGGCCCAGGAGGAGGATGATGACCCCCACAGCCCCCTCCCCACCCCCTGCCAGCCCCCCCACGCGGGGGGCCCACCCTGGATGATGGCCAGGAGGATGACGATGACGAAGAAGAAGAACGTGATGTCGAAGACCACCCGGTACAGCTCGTAGTCGTCCCCCGCAGGGTCCTCGATCTCGTCCCCGATGCCGCCCCCGGCCCGGACCCCCACGTACATGTGGAACAGGTAACACTGGAGAGGGCACAAAGGGAGGTCAGGGACCCCCGGAGAACCCCAAAAACCCACCTGGAGACCCCCCGGGACCCCCCCTCTCACCGTCATCATGTCGTCACACTTCATGTCGGGCTCATCCTCATCCTCGCTCTTGTTGTAGAACTTGCGGAAGAAGTTGAAGGCCACCACGGTGTACAGGTAGACCACCACGGCCAGCAGCCCCACCGTCATCACCAGCTGGGCACAGAGGGGTCAGGGGGGCTCAGGGGACCCCCCCCGAGCCCCCCCAGGGATGCCCCCACACCTGCTTGCCGTTGTGGGTGACGGAGGAGAGGATGGTGCGCAGCGTCTTGACGCCCATGGCGATGTCCAGCAGGTGCGAGGCGAAGAAGAAGTTGTTGTAGTGGCCCAGCAGGGACATGGCCATGTACCAGGTGAGGTACAGGAAGGACTGGGGAGCTGCCAGCCCCCCCACGCGGGGTGCCCACCCTGGATGATGGCCAGGAGGATGACGATGACGAAGAAGAAGAAGGTGATGTCAAAGACCACCCGGTACAGCTCGTAGTCGTCCCCCGCGGGGTCCTCGATCTCGTCCCCGATGCCGCCCCCGGCCCGGACCCCCACGTACATGTGGAACAGGTAACACTGGAGAGGGCACAAAGGGAGGTCAGGGACTCCCGGAGAACCCCAAAAACCCACCTGGAGACCCCCTGGGACCCCCCCTCTCACCGTCATCATGTCGTCACACTTCATGTCGGGCTCATCCTCATCCTCGCTCTTGTTGTAGAACTTGCGGAAGAAGTTGAAGGCCACCACGGTGTACAGGTAGACCACCACGGCCAGCAGCCCCACCGTCATCACCAGCTGGGCACAGAGGGGTCAGGGGGGCTCAGGGGACCCCCCCCGAGCCCCCCCAGGGATGCCCCCACACCTGCTTGCCGTTGTGGGTGACGGAGGAGAGGATGGTGCGCAGCGTCTTGACGCCCATGGCGATGTCCAGCAGGTGCGAGGCGAAGAAGAAGTTGTTGTAGTGGCCCAGCAGGGACATGGCCATGTACCAGGTGAGGTACAGGAAGGACTGGGGAGGGGGCACACAGGTGGGGGTCACCCCAAAAGTCACGGGGTGGGGAAGGGGGTCCTACAGGCCAGGTGAGCCCCCCAGCAGCCCCCTGCCCACACTCACGTTATCGGTGAAAATCACCCCGAATTTCCAGATCTGGTAGCGGATGTCGATGGATGTGATCCTGGGGGGAAAAAAAGGGGGGGTGCCCCCAGGCCCTCCTAGGACCACTCAGGACCCTCTAACCCCCCATTAGACCCCTGTAGGACCCCAAAACTCCCCGAATTGCCCCCCAAAAAGACCCCCAAAGTGCCCCAGATGCCCCGCCGGGCCCACCAGGTGAGCAGGGAGCTGTCGGGGGGGGCCCTGCGCTCGCCCTGCGCCCCCATTTCCAGGCTGGCCAGGTCCATCCCCAGCAGCTCGGCGATCCTCTCCCGCCCGTAGATGTCCCCGTACTTCTCCATCACCTGGAGACCCCAAAATTCACAGGGGGGACCCCAAAATTCACGGGGGGGGGGTGTCCCAACATCGAGGGAAAAACCCTCAAAGTGTTGGGGGACGCCTCCGAAATGTGGGTAGGGGGTGGCAGCCCCAGGACCCCTCCTCACCTTCCTCTTGATGAACTTGTCCCAGTAATTGCTGGGGAAGGATCTGGGGGGGTCAGGGCAGAAAAGAGGGGGTCAGTGGGGGTGACGCCCCCTTCCCACAGCCCAGCTGGGGCAGGGGGACCCCAGGAGACACCAGTGCCACCGGACCCCCAGGGACCCCCAGCACCCCCCGAAACCTGAGACCCCCTGAAACCCCCAGACCTCCCTTCCAGCCCCTCCGGACCCCCTGGAACCTCCCCAGTGCCCTCCCAGTGCCCCCCCAGTATCCCCAGTGCCCCCCAGTTTCCCCAGTGCCGTACTGGGCGTTGAGCACCAGGCGGTCCCACTGCCCCTTGACGTCGTCGTCGGGCGGCTGCTCGGTGATGTAGAGCCCCGAGAACTCGAGGCGCCGTGCCACCTCCTTCTCGCGCTTGAAGATCACCAGGGGGATCTGGGGACACCGGGGGGGTCACGGGGGGGTCACAGGGGACATTGGGGACACCAGGGACACGGGGGGGTCACCACCAGGGGGTCACGGGGGACACTGGGATCATGGGGGGTCACACAGGAGCTGGGGACACACAGGGTTTGGGGACACACACACCGAGATTTGGGAACATACAGGGATTTGGGGACACACAGGGTTTGGGGACACACACACAGATTTCAGGACACACAGAGATTTGGGGATACACACGGTTTGGGGACACACACAGATTTCAGGACACACACACAGATTTGGGGACACACAGGAATTTGGGGACACACACACAGATTTCAGGACACACACAGAGAGATTTGGGGACACACAGGGTTTGGGGACAAGCAGGGATTTGAGGACACACACATAGAGGTGTTTGGGGACACACTGGGCTCTGGGGACAGACACATGGGTTTGGGGACACACACAGAGATTTGGTGACACAGGAATTTGGGGACACACACACGGGGGTATTTGGTGACACACACGGGGGGCTCTGGGGACACACAGGGGTGTTTGGGGACACACACACACACACACGGGGGTGTTTGGTGGCACACAGGCGGCTCTGGGGACACGCGGCTGTCACCTTGAGGCAGTTGTAGCCGATGATGCACAGGAAGGCCACCAGCGTGTGTGCCAGCGCCAGCCCCCGCAGCGCCGGGCCCATGTAGCCCGTGCTCTCCTCCAGGAAATAATAGACCTCGGGCTCCTCCGCGCCCCCCGCCGCCGCCTCCGCGCCCCCCGCCGCGCCCCCGTCCTCCTCGGGGGCCGCCCCCGAGCCCTCGGGCTCCTCCGGGGCGCCCGGGGGGTGCTCGGACACCTGCGGGGACAGCCAGGGCTGAGGGACCCCCGGGGGGCTCCAGACCCCTCGGTGGGGGGACAGGGGGGGCTCCAGACCCCCTCTGTGGGGGGGGACAGGGGGGCTCCACACCCCCTCTGTGGGGGGGACAGGGGGGGCTCCAGACCCCTCGGTGGGGACAAAAGGGTCTGGGGACCCCCCCACCACGGGTCACGGGGGTGTCCCCAAACCCCCCTGAGGGGACATGGGGAATCCAACCCCCCTCTATGGGGTATTGGGGTCTCAGGGTCCCCAAAGTGTCCCCAAACCCCCCTGTGGGGACAAAAGGGTCTGGGGACTACCCCACAATGGGGTACCGGGCTCTGGGGACCCCCAAATTGTCCCCAAACCGCCCTTCTGTTCATCCCCACCCCCAGCTCCGATGGAGTCCCGGGCTCTGCCGTGTCCCCCACCTCACCTCAGCAGCTCTGTGGGGACCCAGGACCCCTAACAGACACCCCCGGCCCCCCCTTACCAGGAACTTGACCCTCTGCACCTCCAGCTCTCCCCAGAAGTCGAAGCCCCCCTCGGCCGGGGGCTCCCGGCGCTCCCGGGGCACCGACTTGCGCCGCTTCGGGGGGGCGCGGGGCTCCGGCCCCTCCTCGGCAACCTCGGGACCCCCGCCCTTCTCCCCGTTCTCTGTGCTGGGGGACAGCGGCCGTGGGCGGGGGGCTCGGGGACACCCCCAGAGCCCCCCCGCGGGGCAGGGACCCCTCCCCAAATTCCCCCCTCTCTCTCCTTACTCGGCTTTCTCGGTCTCGGCCGGGGGCTCCTCTTCCTTCTGAGCCTCCCCCACCTGCTCTGCCATCTCCTGGGGGGGACAAGGGGGGTCGGCGGGGGCACATCCCCTCCCCGGGACTCCCCAAAGTCCCCCTGAGGCTGGGCAGGGCCATGCGGGGGTTGGAATTGGGGCTTTGGGGACCCTCCACTGTCCCATCCCCCACAGGGGACCCCTCAAAGGGACCCCCGGAATCTCCTCCTCGGATCCCCCAAAACCCCTCAGCAGGAACCGCCATAGAGACCCCCAAAATCTCCCCACGTCCCAGCCTTCGCAGTGACCCCTGGGGTCCTCCCCCACTCAAAACTGCCCAAAGTCCCCCCCCAGGGATCCCCAAAATCCCCCCCAGGGACCCCCAAAGCACCACAGGAACCCCCAAAATCCCCTTTCCCCCTTACCCCGATCTTCCTGCGCAGGATGGGGGTCCCCTCAGGGGTGGGGGGCTCAGCCCCGGGGGGCTCTCCGATATCCCCGAGCCCCCCGGGGGCGTCGGGGGCCGCCAGCCTGAAATGGGGGTCCTTGCGCGCCCCCGGCCCCGCCGGCACCGCCTTCACCTCCCGCCGCTCCTCCTCCTCCTCCTCCTCCTCGGCCGGCGGCGCCTCCAGCTGCGCCTCGGGGGGCTGCTCCGGCTCCGGGGGTCCCCCCTCTTCCCCCGCCCCGGCCTCTCCCCCACCCACGGCGTCCTGGGTGGGGTCGGGCATGGAGCCCAGCACCTCGATGACCCCCAGGCGCTGCGCCCCCTCCACCAGCCCTGACTTCTTGCGCAGCCTCCTGATCCTGCGGCGCCACGTCTGGGGCGACCCCAGCAGCCGCCGCAGCGCCCCGAAACCCGGCAGCGCCGGCGCCGGCGCCTCGGCCGGCTCCTCTTCCTCCCTGTCCTCGTCCTCCTCCTCCTCCTCGTCGCGCGGCGCCTCCTCCTCGGAGATGCGCGAGGCGATCTGCATCTCGAAGATGGTGTCTTCACAGAAGTTGACGAAGAGCTCCATCTTCTCGGCCTCGCCGCCCTCGTTGACCACGTCGAAGATGAACTGGCGCTTGGACTCCTTGACCTGCGGCATCTCCCACTGCGCCTTGTTGGCGCCGCTGATCTCGAAGTAGATGCGCTCGATGCGCCGCGCCGCCCCCATGATCTCGATTCGGCCCAGGAACGGCCGGAAATAGTCCAGGATGCTCTCGGCCTGCTCCAGGAAGGTCTTGAGGCGCTGGTCGTGCGGCACGTGCTCCGACAGGTTGGTCAGCAGCACGGCCACGTTGAAGCCGATGTCGCGCGCCGGCTCCTGGAAGCGCTGGGCGAAGCTCTCCACGTCGATCATCTCGTTCTCGTCGGCCTCGGAGCAGGAGAGCAGGAACTGGATCTCGTCGGGCTCGTACTGCTTCTGGCTGTCCATGGCCTTCTGGAAGTCCTTCTTGGAGATGAGCCCGCGCGGGTCGGTGACGAAGTGGCGGAAGGCGTCGGACGAGACAATGTCACGCAGCTTCAGGAACATGTCGAAGAACTTGAGGATCATGGTGACGTTGCTGGAGGACTCCACCAGCATGTCCACCATCTGCCGGGCGATGGTGCCGTTCACCACGTTCCCTGCGGGGACACGGCGGCGTCACCGCTCTGCCGGTGGCCCCAGAGATGTGGGGAGGGGCTGGGGGGTTGGGGACACCTTGGGTGGTCAGGGGACACCTGCATGGTCAAGGGACACCTGGGTGGTCAAGGGGACACTGGGTGGTCAAAGGACACCTTGGGTGGTCAGGGGACACCTGCGTGGTCAAGGGACACCTGCGTGGTCAAGGGACACCTGGGATCAGGGGACACCTTGGGTGGTCATGAGACACCTTGGGTAGTCAAGGGACATTTTGGGATCAGGGGACACCTTGGGTGGTCATGAGACACCTTGGGTGGTCAAGGGACATTTTGGGATCAGGGGACACCTTGGGTGGTCATGAGACACCTTGGGTGGTCAAGGGACATTTTGGGATCAGGGGACACCTTGGGTGGTCATGAGACACCTTGGGTGGTCAAGGGACATTTTGGGATCAGGGGACACCTTGGGTGGTCATGAGACACCTTGGGTGGTCAAGGGACATTTTGGGATCAGGGGACACCTTGGGTGGTCAAGGGACGCCCTGGGGAACCTGGGGACACCCCAGGTGACTCCCCAGGTACCTTCGAGCAGGGACAGCAGCATCACCACCATGTCCTTCTGCAGGTCCAGCAGCTCCTTCAGCAGCCCTAGCTGGGACGAGTCCTGCACGCCAGAGCTCCCAGTTACCTCCCAGTAACTCCCAGTACATCCCAGTGCCCAACCAGTGCCCAACCAGTGCCCACCTGGGCCAGCTTCTTCATCATGTGTGCGAAGACGTGCAGGAAGCCGACGACGGCGTCCCAGAGGCGGCTGTGGGCCAGGCTCTGCTGGTTCCCAGTACAGGGGCCCTGGGGGACAGCGGGACACTGGGAGGGACCCCCGCGAGCCCCCGGGCCACTGGGAGCACTGGGGGGGTTGGGGGCTCCAGGTGTCTTCAGGGGTCCCACCTGGATGTACTCGGGGAGGTTGTTGAGCACCTGCTTGGCCACGGCCATGGGGAGGTTTGGAGGGGTACAAGGGGGGTTTGAGGGGTCCCAGGTGGGTTTGAGGGGTCCCAGGTGGGTTTGGGGGGTCCCAGGCGGGTTTGGAAGTCTCAGGTGGGTTTGGGGGGTCCCAGGTGGGTTTGGGAGTCTCAGTTGGGTTTGGGAGTCTCAGGTGGGTTTGGGGGGTCCCAGGTGGGTTTGGGAGTCTCAGTTGGGTTTGGGAGTCTCAGGTGGGTTTGGGGGTCCCAGGGGGGTTTGGGGGGTCCCAGGTGGGTTTGGGAGTCTCAGTTGGGTTTGGGAGTCTCAGGTGGGTTTGGGAGGTCCCAGGTGGGTTTGGGAGTCTCAGGTGGGTTTGGGGGGTCCCAGGTGGGTTTGGGGGGGGGTCTCACCTGGATGTACTCGGTGAGGCTGTTGAACACCTGCTTGGCCACGGCCATGGCCTTGGAGAAGTTCCTCTTGCCCTGCTCGTCGATGACGTCCTTGCCCGAGTAGTACCAGTAGAAGTCACTGATGGACTCCTGGGGACATTGGGGATGTTGGGGACAGTGGCACAGGGACACGGGGCCGGGGGCAGTCCCTGGGGACGCCGGGGACGCGGGGCCAGGTGTGTGTCACCTGCAGGCGCAGCAGGTAATCCACGGTGCAGATGATGATGTTGATGGTGGTCGTGTTCCCCGTCTGCGTCCGCAGGTAGTTCTGGAAGTCTGGGGGGACAGGGACACCCCGGGGTCACCTGGCTGTCACCTGGCTGTCACCTGGGTCCCCTCGTGTCCCACTGTGTCCCCCCTCTCACCGAGTCACCACCCTCTTCCCGGCCCCTCCTGCCCCAGGGACCCCCGAGCCCCCTCCTCCCCACACAGAGCCCCTCGAGCCGTGTCCCCTCATGTCCCCAGGTGTCCCCAGGTGTCCCCAGGTGTCCCCACCGTTGTTGTGGCCCTCGCAGAGCAGCTGCAGCAGCCGGAACAGGTCCTGGGTGAATTCATCATCCGACATCACCTTCTCCCCTGGGGGGACACGGGGGGGACACGGGGACAGCGGGGTCACCAGGGGGCACGGGTGGCACGGGGACACGCCCCGGTGGCACGGGGACACCCTGAGATGGCACAGGGACACCCCGAGATGGCACAGGGACACCAGAGAGTGGCATGGGGACACCCCCCAGTGGCACGGGGACACCAGAGAGTGGCACGGGGACACCATAAAGTGGCACAGGGACAATCTGAGGTGGCACAGGGACACCAGAGAGTGGCATGGGGACACCCCGAGATGGCACAGGGACACCAGAGAGTGGCATGGGGACACCATAAAGTGGCACAGGGACACCAGAGAGTGGCATGGGGACAAGCCCCAGTGGCACGGGGACACCAGAGAGTGGCACGGGGACACCATAAAGTGGCACAGGGACACCAGAGAGGGGCATGGGGACAAGCCCCAGTGGCACGGGGACACCAGAGAGTGGCACGGGGACACCATAAAGTGGCACAGGGACACCAGAGAGGGGCATGGGGACAAGCCCCAGTGGCACGGGGACACCAGAGAGTGGCACGGGGACACCATAAAGTGGCACAGGGACACCAGAGAGTGGCATGGGGACACCATAAAGTGGCACAGGGACAATCTGAGGTGGCACAGGGACACCACAGAGTGGCACAGGGACATGCTGAGGTGGCACGGGGACATGCTGGGGTGGCACGGGGACAAGCAGGGTGGCATGGGGACACCACAGGGACACCACAGAGTGGCACAGGGACATGCTGGGGTGGCACGGGAACAAGCAGGGTGACAGTGGGGACATTGGGACGGTGGGGGGTTAGCAGGGAGGGGACACGCAGGGGACAAGCAGGGACACGGTGACAGGCCACCCTCCTCCTGCCCCGCCCCCAGCCCCACGGAGCCTTTGGGGACCCCAACCCTGCCCCCACTACGGCCCCTGAGAGCACCTGGAGACCCCCAGCCCTACAGCCCCCCTAAACAGTCCCCTATGGGCACCCCAAAACCGGGGCTCAGGGGGACCCCAAACCGGGGGTCAGGGGCACCCCAAACCAGGACTCAGGGGGACCCCAAAACCAGCACAGCCCCGCCCGGGGGGTCCTGCTGCTCTGGGGGATCCCAAGATCCAAGGGGGCACCCCACTGGTGGCACAGGGACCCCACTTCCCACGGGAGGACCCCAATTCCCATGGGGGTCCCCATTTTCCCCGGGGTGACCCCAGTTCCGATGGGGTGACTCCAATTGCCACTGGGGGTCCATCCTCAATTCCTTCAGAGTGACCCCAATTCCCACTGGGTGACCCCAGCTCCCCCAGGGGTCCCCAATTCCCCCGGGGGTCCCCACTTCCCCCAGGGGTCCCCAATTCCCACGAGGCGTCCCCAAGTCCCCCGGGGGTCCCCAGTTCCATCAGGGATCCCCAATTCCCACAGGGGTCCCCAGTTGCCTCGGGGGTCCCCAGTTCCCACAAGGGGTCCCCAATTCCCCCCGAGGTCCCCAGTTCCCACGAGGGGTCCCCAATTCCCCCAGGGTCCCCGATCCCCCCGGGGGTCCCCAGTTCCCCCGGGGGTCCCCGATCCCCCCGGGGTCCCCAATTCCCCCAGGGTCCCCGATCCCCCCGGGGTCCCCAGTTCCCCCGGGGGTCCCCAATCCCCCCGGGGTCCCCCCGTCCCCGTCCGTACCTGCAGGTCTGCATCAGCGCCTGCACGCTCTGGAAGAACCCGACCTCGCGCTTGGACTTGAGGTACTCCAGCATCTTCTGTGGGGACATTGGGGACAGGAGGGGACACTGGGGACACTGGGGACACTATTGGGGGGGTGGGCATTAGATTTTGGGGCGTTTCAGGGTCAGGAGCCACATCTCAGCAGGGGCTTGGGGCAGAGCAGTGCGGGGGTTTTGGGGTGCAGAACGGGGGGACCCCCCCTCAGTCCCAGCCTGCCCCGCCCCTCGGGGGTCCCGGGGGTCCCTCTGGGGGTCCCGGCCCCCCACTCACTGGTGCCCTCCTCGGTGACCATGCCCAGCCCCTCGGCCTTGTTCTGCCGCTCGAAGGCGTTCAGGTCCAGCACGCTGCGGGAGGGGACCCCAAAAACGGGGCTCAGGGGGACCCCAAACCGGGGGTCAGGGGCACCCCAAACCAGGGGTGAGGGGGACCCCAAACCGGGGATCAGGGAGTCCCCAAACCAGGGGTCAGGGGCACCCCAAAACCGGGGCTCAGGGGGACCCCAAACCGGGGGTCAGGGGGACCCCAAAACCAGGGGTCAGGGGCACCCCAAAACCGGGGTCAGGGGCACCCCAAAACCAGCACAGCCCCGCTCGGGGGTCCTGCTGCTCTGGGGGATCCCAATATCCAAGGGGGCACCCCACTGGTGGCACAGGGACCCCACTTCCCACGGGAGGACCCCAATTCCCATGGGGGTCCCCATTTTCCCCGGCAATCCCGGCCCCTCCACCCCCAAAATGACCCCAGGGACCCCCAACCCCTGAGCCCTCAGCTCTTGGGGTCCCCCCAGTTTTGGGGTGCCCCGGTTTTGGGGTGCCCCGATTTTGGGATCCCCTCGGTTTTGGGTGCTCCAGTTTTGGGGTACCTCGGTTTTGGGGTCCCCCCGGTTTTGGGGTGCCCCGGTTTTGGGGTGCCCACCTTGGCCATGATGCCGGCGTAGGCCATGTACAGGTGATCCTGCTCCAGGTGGCTGCGGGGTGTGGGGTGGGGGACACGGGTTGGGGACGGGGGGGACACCCCGGACCCCCCAAAAGGGGACCCAGGTGAGCCCGGGGGGTTTGAGTTCCCCCCCCCCCTTGAGGGGCCAACCCGGGTTTGGGGTGCCCAGGGTGGGATTTGGGGTCTCCTCTGTGGGTCCCAGGTGCCACCCAGGGGCTCCCAGATGTCACCCGGAGGGTCCCAGGTGTCACCCAGAGAGTGCCAGGTGTCACCCAGGGGGTGCCAGGTGCCACCCAGAGGGTTCCAGCTGTCACCCAGGGGGTGCCAGGTCTCACCCACGGGGTGCCAGGTGTCACCGAGGGGCTCCCAGGTGTCACCCAGGGGGTGCCAGGTGTCACCCAGCGGGGCTGAAATGCCTACAAGGACATTCCTAGCTCCCCTGAGGGGGTCTCAGGGTGCCCACCCCCACTCCCAGTGCAACCCAGTGCCCCCCCCAGTGCCCCCAGTGCCCCCGTGCCCACCTGGGCAGGTTGTACAGGGGCGTCATGCGGAAGCAGGCGACGACGGCGCGGCGGCGCTGCTTGGACAGGAGCTTGTGCCACACGGCCTTCTTGGACTTGTAGGGGTGCTCCGTCTGTGGGGGGGTCACCCGGGGTCACCTGGGGTCCCTTGGGGGTCACCCCCAAACCATCTGAGCACCCCTTGGACCCCCTGGGCACCCCCAAACCCCCTGGGCACCTCTGAACCCCCCCTAGGATCTCCCAGGGCACCCCAAGGGCACAGAGCACCCAAAGCTTGTGCCACACGGCCACCTTGGACTTGCAGGGGTGCTCCATCTGTGGGGGGGTCACCCGGGGTCACCCCCAAACCCCCTGGGCACCCCCAAACTCCCTAGGCACCCCTGGGAGCCCCCACAGCACCCCCAGGGCACCCCAAAGGGCACAGAGCACCCAACGCTTGTGCCACACGGCCACCTTGGACTTGCAGGGGTGCTCCATCTGTGGGGGGGTCACCTGTGGTCACCTGTGGGTCCCCAACCCCCCCCTGAGCCCCCCTTTGCCCCCAGACCTGCTCCAGGTGGTAGAGCACGGCCGACACCTCCTGCACCCTGCGCACGACCTGCTCGGGGCTGTCGGGGTCCTCGTCCCGCCCGGCCTGGCGCACCAGGGCCATCTGCCACCGCGCCGAGCCCGTGTTCTCCACCTGGGGACATTGGGGACAACATTGGGGACATCAGCGCCAGGGCCATCTGCCACTGCACTGAGCTCGTGTTCTCCACCTGGGGACATTGGGGACATCAGCACTGGGGACACAGTGACACTGGGGACACAGTAACACCAAGGACACGGTGACACTGGAGACATGGTGACACCAAGGACACGGTGACGCTGAAGACACGGTGGCACACTGGGGACACAGTAACACCAAGGACATGGTGACACCAAGGACACGGTGACACCAAGGACATGGTGACACCAAGGACACGGTGACACCAAGGACATGGTGACACCAAGGACACGGTGACACCAAGGACATGGTGACACCAAGGACACGGTGACACCAAGGACATGGTGACACCAAGGACACAGTGACGCGGGGGCTGTGCCAGCTCACCTTGTCCTGCAGGTGCAGGTTGTTGTGCAGGAACTCCCGAACCTCCTCGTCCGTGTCCTTCTGCAGGGGGGGACACAGGGGACACCTCAGCAAGGGTCCCCAAACCCTTGGGGGGTGTCCCCAAACCCTGGGCTTGTCCCCAAGGTGTCCCCGGCCACCCACCAAGGTTCGGTGGCCATGTCCCTAACCCTGGGCTTTGTCCCTAAACCCTGGGGACATCTGTGGGTTCCGGGGGGGTTTCTGGGGGGTCCCAGGTGCCTGCCAGGTGTCCCCAGGTGTCCCCTGGCACCCACCAGGACGTAGTGGCCACCCTTGGCCAGTGCCATGTCCCCACCCCAGGGCTTTGTCCCTAAACCCAGGAGATGTTTGTGGGTACCGGGGGGGTTTCTGGGGGCTCCCAGGTGTCCCCAGGTGTCCTGAGCACCCACCAGGGCGTAGCGGCCCATGTCCCCAACCCCAGGGGTTTGTCCCTAAACCCAGGGGACATCTGTGGGTCCCAGGTGTCCCCAGGTGTCCCCTGGCACCCACCACAGCACAGTGGCCACCCTTGGCCAGCACCATGTTCCCAACCCCAGGAGATGTTTGTGGGTTCCCGGGGGTTTCTGGGGGATCCCAGGTGTCCCCAGGTGTCCCCAGGTGTCCCGGGCACGCACCAGGGCGTAGCGGCCCTTGGCCAGCGCGATCAGCTCCTGGTCGGCGGGCGAGCACATGTTGAGGCCGATGGGCAGCATCTTCTTCAGCGTGGCCACGATGAGCGAGGTGTGCACCGAGTACCTGTCCCCGCGGCGCCGCTTCTTGGAGCGCTCCTGCTCCGAGCCACCGCCCTGCGGGGACAGGCACAGGGATGGGGACGGGGACAGGACACGGGGTCAGCTCCTGCTCTGAGCCACCGCCCTGCGGGGACAGCCACAGGGATGGGGACAGGGACAGCGACAGGGACACGGGGTCAGCAGGGACCCCATAACCACGGTGCCAGCTCCTGCTCCGAGCCACCGCCCTGCGGGGACAGGGACAGGGATGGGGACAGGGACAGGACACAGGGTCAGCAGGGACCCCATAACCACGGTGCCAGCTCCTGCTCCGAGCCACTGCCCTGCGGGGACAGGGACAGGGACAGGGACATGGGGTCAGCAGGGACCCCATAACCAGGGGACACGAGAAACCCCATAAGGACAGGGGGGTCCCAGCCAAGGTCACCCCACAGAGGGGTCCTGGGGGGGGTCCCAGCTGTGGTGACCCCACAGGACAGAACTCTGCAGGAGTTTTGGGGGTCCCAGGTGTGGTGACCCCACCGAGGGGTCCTGGGGGACCCCTGGGGTACCCCTGTCCCCCCCCAGCCCCCTCCCCGCTAACCTGTCCATCTCCAGACTGGAGCAGCACCCGCAGCCGAGGGGGAGAGAAGAGAGAGAGTTAGGGACACTGGGACACCGTTAGGGACACGGGGACAGTGCTGGGGACAGTGCTGGGGACACTGGGACACCGTTAGGGATACGGGCACAGCATTGGGGACACTGGGACACCGTTAGGGACACGGGGACAGTGCTGGGGACAGTGCTGGGGACACTGGGACACCGTTAGGGACACGGGGACAGCATTGGGGACAGCGCTGGGGACAGTGCTGGGGACAGTGCTGGGGACAGTGCTGGGGACACTGGGACACCGTCAGGGACACTGGGACACTGTTAGGGACACGAGGACAGTGCTGGGGACAATGGGACACGGGGACAGCATTGGGGACACTGGGACACTGTTAGGGACACGGGGACAGCATTGGGGACACCGGGACACCGTTAGGAACACGGGGACAGCATTGGGGACAGTGCTGGGGACACTGGGACACCGTTAGGGACACTGGGACACTGTTAGGGACACGGGGACAGCATTGGGGACAGCGCTGGGGACAGTGCTGGGGACAGTGCTGGGGACAGTGCTGGGGACACTGGGACACCGTCAGGGACACTGGGACACTGTTAGGGACACGAGGACAGTGCTGGGGACAATGGGACACGGGGACAGCATTGGGGACACTGGGACACTGTTAGGGACACGGGGACAGCGCTGGGGACAGTGGGACACGGGCACAGCATTGGGGACACTGGGACACCATTAGGGACACGGGGACAGCGCTGGGGACAATGCTGGGGACACTGGGACACTGTTAGGGACATGGGGACAGCATTGGGGACATCTTTGAGGACATTGGCACACCATTAGGGACATGGGGACAGTACTGGGGCAGGGGGACAGCATTGGGGACAGTGTTTGGGGGTCAGGTGGGCAGGGGGTGCAGGGGCAGTTTTGGGGTCCCCCAGCCCACCTTGGCCATCTTGCTCTTGCTGTCGGCCGTCAGGAAGGACATGTTGTTGATCTCGTTCTGCACCACGAAGTTCTGCTCCTCACGCTTGAAGTTCTGGGGTGGGGGGACACAGAGAGGGGGTCAGGGACCCCCCAAAGGCCCCCTGGGACCCCTCGGTGCCCCCCCCCGGACCCCCACTCACGTGAGACTTGGACCAGTAGATGAAGACCTCGCCCACCATGCGGAACAGCTCCTCGGCGTCCTCGTTGGGCTCCGTCAGCCACTTGGCCCTGAGGGGACACCGGGGGTCACAGCGAGGTCACCGGGGGGTCACCACCGGGGGGTCGCCATCAGGGGGTCACCCCTGGGTCACCACCCCCATGGCCGCCATCGTTGGGTCCCCACGGTCCCCGTTAATGAGTCCCTGTGGCCACCACGGCCATGTCCCCAAGGCCACCACGGCCATGTCCCCAAGGCCACCACGGCCGTGTCCCCAAGGCCACCATGGCTGGCTCAGCCCAGCTGTGTCCCCAGGCTCCCCTGGCCATGTCCCCAGCCCCACCGTGGATGGCTCACCCCAGAACTGTCCCCAGCCCCCTGGCCATGTCCCCAGCCCCCTGGCACTGTCCCCAGCCCCACCATGGAAGGCTGATCCCTGGCACTGTCCCAAACTCCGTGGCACTGTCCCGGGGGGACACAGAGAGGGGGTCAGGGACCCCCCAAAGGCCCCCTGGGACCCCTCGGTGCCCCCCCCCGGACCCCCACTCACGTGAGACTTGGACCAGTAGATGAAGACCTCGCCCACCATGCGGAACAGCTCCTCGGCGTCCTCGTTGGGCTCCGTCAGCCACTTGGCCCTGAGGGGACACCGGGGGTCACAGCGAGGTCACCGGGGGGTCACCACCGGGGGGTCGCCATCAGGGGGTCACCCCTGGGTCACCACCCCCATGGCCGCCATCGTTGGGTCCCCACGGTCCCCGTTAATGAGTCCCTGTGGCCACCACGGCCATGTCCCCAAGGCCACCACGGCCATGTCCCCAAGGCCACCATGGCTGGCTCAGCCCAGCTGTGTCCCCAGGCTCCCCTGGCCATGTCCCCAGCCCCACCATGGATGGCTCACCCCAGAACTGTCCCCAGCCCCCTGGCCATGTCCCCAGCCCCCTGGCACTGTCCCCAGCCCCACCATGGATGGCTGATCCCTGGCACTGTCCCAAACTCCGTGGCACTGTCCCCAGCCCCCTGGCCGTGTCCTCAGCCCCCGTGGCACTGTCCCAAACCCCGTGGCACTGTCCCTAGCCCCCTGGCCATGTCCCCAGCACCCTGGCCATGTCCCCAGCCCCCTGTGGAACTGTCCCGAGCCCCCTGGCCGTGTCCCCAGCCCCCTGTGGCCCCCGCCCTCACCGGCTGTTGTCCACGTAGCGGATGAGCAGCGGGTAGAGCGCGTAGAGGTCGCGGCAGAGCACCGAGAACTCGTCGCGGATCAGCAGCTCGGCGTCCTCGGCCTCGGCCTTGCCCTCGAGGCGCAGCTGCTCCTCCTCGGCCACCACCTTCCCCGCGCGCTTCCGCAGCCGCCCCAGCGTGGGGATGAAGTGCGAGCGCAGCAGCTCCGGCCGCGCCTTGCTCACGATGGGCTGGGCGAACACTGGGGAACACGTGGTCACCGTGAGCCCCGGGGCGACCAAAACACCTCCAGGGCCACCTGGGACCACCTAAACACCCCTGGGACCACCCCGGGACCACCTAAACACCCTTGGGACCACCCCGGGACCACCAAAACACCCCTAGGGCAGCTCCGGCCGTGCCTTGCTCACGATGGGCTGGGCGAACACTGGGGAACACGTGGTCACCGTGAGCCCCGGGGCGACCAAAACACCTCCAGGGCCACCTGGGACCACCTAAACACCCCTGGGACCACCCCGGGACCACCCCGGGACCATCTAAACACCCCTGGGACCACCCCGGGACCACCCCGGGACCATCTAAACACCCCTGGGACCACCCCGGGACCACCCCGGGACCACCTAAACACCCCTGGGACCACCCCGGGACCACCTAAACACCCCTGGGGCAGCTCCGGCCCCACCTTGCTCAGGATGGGCGGGGCGAACACTGCGGCAAACGTGGTCACCGTGAGCCCTGGGGCCACCAAAACACCCCCAGGCCCACCTGGGACCCCCTAAACACCCCTGGGACCACCCCGGGACCACCTAAACACCCCTGGGACAACCCTGGGGCAGCTCCGGCAGCGCCTTGCTCACGATGGGCTGGGCAAACAGTGCAGCAAACGTGGTCACCATGACCCCTGGGACAGCCCTGGGCCACCAAAACACCCCTGGGACAGCCCAGAGCCAGCAGAACCCCTCCAGGACCACACATGGCCATCACATCACCTGCAGGACCCACCCAGGGCCACCAGAATGACCTGCAGGACACACCCAGGGCCACCACCCTCACCTGCCAGCCTCTTCATCCAGGAGGCCTCGTCGATGCCCAGGTTGTTGACCACGATGCGCAGGATGTGGCCCAGCAGGGCGTTGAGGTGCTGGCCGGTGACGTCGGTGGCCCAGGGGCCCTGGGGGGCGGCGTCGGGGCCGCGCTCCCACCAGCGGGGCAGGTAGTGGCACAGCATGGGCAGCGTCACCTCGATGACGTGTGGCATCTCCGTGTAGCGCGCCCCCGAGTCCGCCAGGCCACCGATGTCACCCATGAGGCGCTCCAGGTCCGGCAGGTCAGGACACAGCTCCTCGACCCGCGAGGGGAGACCCAGCACTGGGGACATGGGGACAGGGTTGGGGACACGGGGACAGGGCTGGGAACATGGGAACAGGACACAGCTCCTCGACCCGCGAGGGGAGACCCACGGGGACAGGGTTGGGGACACAGGGAGAGGGCTGGGGACATGGGGACAGGGCTGGGGACAGGTTTGGGGACACGGGGACAGGACACAGCTTCTCGACCCGCGAGGGGAGACCCAGCACTGGTGGGGGGGACATGGGGACAGGGCTGGGGACACCCCAAGGGGAGCAGAGGACACCCTGAGGGGACAGGACACAGCTCCTCCGCCTGTGACGGAACACCCAGCACTGGGGACATGGGGACAGGGTTGGGGACACCCAGAGGTGACACGGGGACACGCACGGCTACGCTCACAGAGGGATGTGGGGGGATGCAGGCGGCTGTGGGAGGGCAGGGGGGTGACACTGGGTGACACAGGTGACACACAGGTGACACAGGTGACACACAGGTGACACCCACGGGCGCGCTCGCGGGCGCTCTTGGTGCTGTACACGGAGCTGGGGTTCAGGTGGTTCAGCTGCGGCTCCAGGAAGGCCACGGGCATGGCGGCGGCCAGGCGGGCCAGGCACTCCCCCAGGGCCGGCCGCTGCCTGCGGGGACACAGGGGACATTGGGGACATTAGGGGGACATCCAGGGGTCACCCCATGGACACCCCATGGCACCCCAAGGACACCCCATGGCACCCCATGGCACCCCAAGGACACCCCAAGGATCCCCATGGCAGTGGCCAGGCACTCCCCCAGGGCCAGCCGCTGCCTGCGGGGACATTGGGGACATCGGGGGGACATCCAGGGGTCACCCCATGGCACCCCATGGCACCCCAAGGACACCCCATGGCACCCCATGGCACCCCAAGGACACCCCAAGGATCCCCATGGCAGTGGCCAGGCACTCCCCCAGGGCCAGCCGCTGCCTGCGGGGACATTGGGGACATCGGGGGGACATCCAGGGGTCACCCCATGGCACCCCATGGCGCCCCATGGCACCCCAAGGACACCCCAAGGATCCCCATGGCAGCGGCCAGGCACTCCCCCAGGGCCGGCCGCTGCTTGCGGGGACACAGGGGACATTGGGGACATTGGGGGGACATCCAGGGGTCACCCCATGGCACCCCTAACCCAGGGAACCCCCAGACCCCCACCCCAAACCTGTCACATTTTGGGGGGGGGGGGGTCTCCCAGAATGGTTTTATGGGTGTGCCCCCTCCAGCTCCAGGCTGTTTCTGGGGTTTTTGGGGTCCCTGCTGCGGTTTTTGGGTCCCCGCTGAGGTTTTGGGGTCTCTGCTGGGGGTTTTTGGGGTCCCCTCCAAGGTTTTGGGCTCCCTTCTAGGGGTTTTTGGGGTCCCATCCAATGTTTTGGGGTCCCCTCCAAGGTTTTGGGGTCCCCCCGAGGTTTCTGGGGTCCCTTCTAGGGTTTTTTGGGGTCCCCTCCGAAGTTTTGGGGTCCCCCCGGGGTTTTTGGGGTCCCCCGGGGTTTCCGGGGTACCTGCTGGGTTTTTTGGGGTCCCCCCGAGGTTTTTGGGGTCCCCTTGGGGTTTTTGGGGTCCCCACCTGTCCACGAGGGGCCCGCGGGCGGTGCCCAGGCTGTAGATGCTGCACAGGATGCGGTAACAGGACACCTGCACGTCATCCACTGCGGGGACAGCGGCGTCACCGCCTGCCCCGGCTGTCCCCAACTGTCCCCAGCGTGTCCCCAGCTGTCCCCACATCCCCCACGCTGTGTCCCCGCTGTGTCCCCATGCCCCTGACCCTCCCAAACGCGTCCTCTGTCCCCACTTCCCTTTAATGTCCCCATGTCCCCACCCTGTCCCCAGTGTCCTCCCCACCCACACCCCAGCGTGTCCCCAACTCACCCTTGTGTCCCCAAGCCCCCTGTCCCCACCACGTTGCCAGACCCCAACGGGTCCCCCTGTCCCCTCCCACTGTCCCCCTGTCCCACTTTCCTCCTGTCCCCCTGTCCTTGCTCTCCTGTCCCCCTCTCTGTCCCCCTGTCCCTGCTGTCCCCTGTCCCCCTGTCCCTTGTCCCCCCTTTGTCCCCACTGTCCCCCTCACTGTCCCTTTGTCCTTCTGTCCCCATTGTCCCCCTGTCCCCCCCTCTGTCCCCCTCACTGTCCCTTTGTCCTTCTGTCCCCACTGTCCCCCTGTCCCCCCCTTTGTCCCCACTGTCCCCCTCACTGTCCCTTTGTCCCCGCCGCTGTCCCCTGTCACTCACGGATGACGTCGTCCCCGAACTGGTGCTGTGCCAGGTGCTCGAAGAGGGCGGTGAGCACGGGCAGCAGTGCCACCGAGGTGTAGGTGACATTCTGGGCCACGCCCTTGGTGGGGGCGCGGGTCGGGGTCCCCCGGCCCAGCCGCAGCTGCTCCCCCAACTTCTCCATGTCCTCGGCCGCCGACTCGAAGAACGAGCGCAGCCCGGCCTTGACGATCTCGGGGCCCGACTTCATCACCGTCCTGGGGACGTTGGGGACAGCGGGGACATTGGGGACAGCAGGGACATTGGGGGCAGCGGGGACATGGGGGACAGCGGGGACATGGGGGACAGCGGGGACATCGGGGACAGCAGGGACATTGGGGGTATCAGGGACATGGCACTGGCACAGGGACACAGTGACACAGCCCGGCCTTGACGATCTTGGGGCCCGACTTCATCACTGTCCTGGGGACGTTGGGGACACTGGGGACAGCAGGAGACATTGGGGACATCGGGATCCTGGGGACGTTGGGGACAGCGGGGACGTTGGGGACAGCAGGGACATTGGGGACATTGGGGACAGCAGGGACATTGGGGACATCGGGGACATCAGGGACATCGGGGACATTGGGGACATCAGGGACATTGGGGGCATTGGGGACATCAGGGACATCGGGGACATGGGGGACATCGGGGACACAGTCACATCCACACGCACGGACGGACACACGGCCGCGGTGTCACCGCTGTCCCCACCTGGCGTCCAGGGACCGTGCCAGGATGAGCAGACAGTTCACCACGGCCGGGGCGTCCGTCCCTGGGGGGGGACAGGGACATCAGCTGGGGGGGGGGACAGTGCCACCGCTGGCCCCAGTGTGTCCCCAGTGTGTTCTGGTGTCCCCACAACCCACCCCAGTGCCCCCCCAGTGTCCCCACAGTGTCCCCCCCAGTGTGTCCCAGTGTCCCCGCAATGCAAATACCCCAGAGAGACCCCAAATACCCCAGAGAGACCCCAAATAACCCACAGAGACCCCAAATAACCCAGAGAGACCCCAAATACCCCACAGAGACCCCAAATAACCCAGAGAGACCCCAAATACCCCAGAGAGACCCCAAATAACCCAGAGAGACCCCAAATACCCCAGAGAGACCCCAAAGAATCCACAGAGACCCCAAATACCCCAGAGAGACCCCAAATAACCCAGAGAGACCCCAAATAACCCACAGAGACCCCAAAGAACCCAGAGAGACCCCAAATACCCCAGAGAGACCCCAAAGAATCCACAGAGACCCCAAATACCCCAGAGAGACCCCAAAGAACCCAGAGAGACCCCAAAACCACCCTGCCCCCCCATCCTCCCCCATTTTGAGGGGATTTTTTGTGTCCCCTCCCCAGTTTTGGGGTATCCCCTCCCCATTTTTGGGATGTCCTGTCCGATTTTGGGGTATCCCCTCCCCATTTTTGGGGT
>JAGGNK010008415.1:0-78529 GCA_017590115.1 Montifringilla adamsi
GGTTTTTAATGGGTTTTGGGGTGGTTTTTTTCTTTGTTTGTTTGCTTTTTTTTTTCCTGCTGGATCCCAACTTCCCCTCCCCTGGACCACCCAAAAAAAAAAACCCCTCCCGGGCTGGGATTCCGTGGAATCTCCTGGAAGTTCTCGGGGCATGAGCGGGGCCATCCTCACCTGCCAGGACGAAGATTCCCACCAGGATGAGGAGCACCAGGAGGTAAAGCCCCACCACGGAATATTTCAGCGCCGCCACCGAGCCCATCCGGCCGCGGCACGCCCAGGGCCGCGTCCTCCGGCCGGGATCTGCGGGAAGCAGCGGGACACGGATCAGCGGGGCCTTGGAATGCCGCGGGAACGGCCGGGATCCATCCCTGGAAGCGCCCGAGGAAAGGTTGGGTGGGCTTGGAGCCACCTGGGAATAGCGGGAATGGGGTGGGATTGGAGGTCACTTCCCACCCAAAGCGTTCCGGGATCCTCTGGAGCTGCTGGGGTGGAGCCAGGCTGGGGTTCCCAGCAGGAAAATCCCGTGGGATGCAGCTCCAAGGAAATCCCTGAGCCCCAGGGAATGCTTGGAGCCAATTCCCGATCCCAAAGGGGCTCCGGGAGAGCTGGGATTTGGGAAAGGGCTGGAGGGCCAGGAGCCAGGGAATGGCTTCCAGTGGGAAAGGGGAGCTTGGGATGGTGGGATCTTGGGAAGGAATTCCTGGCTGGGCTGGAATTCCCAGAGAATCCCTGGATCCCTGGCAGTGCCCAAGGGTGGATTTGGAAAACCCTGGGGTCATGGGAAGTGTCCCTGGGATGGGATTGAAGGTCCATGGATCCCATCCCAAACCATTCCAGGATTCTGGGATCAAGGACACTCAGGATCCATCCCCAGGGATTTTGATGGAATTCCGGGATGGAAAAGGGAAGGGAGACCCTTCCTGGAGTCCCCAATTCCCAGGGAAGACCCTGGATCCCAAAATTCCTTCTTAACGAGGAATCAGGATGGGGACGGATCCAATGCCAGGCTGGGAGAGCTGGGAATGTGCAGCTGGATCAGGGAAGGATCCAGGGAATCCTTGGAGCCTTTTCCAGAGGCTCCAGGAGAGCTGGGATTTGGGCAAGGGCTGGAGGGGCCAGGAGCCAGGGAATGGCTTCCAGTGGGAAAGGGGAGCTTGGGATGGTGGGATCTTGGGAAGGAATTCCCGGCTGGGCTGGAATTCCCAGAGAATCCCTGGGTCCCTGTGACTATCCAAGAAAAGGTTGGATGGGCTTGGAGCAGCCTGGGATGGTGGGAATGGTCCCTGCCCATGGAATGGGATGAGTTTGGAGGTCTCTTCCCACCCGAAGCATTCCCTGTTGGACCCTGGCAGGAACAGCGGATTTTTGGGAGCAGACTTTCCCGGCATTTTCTCTCCAGCTCTCTTTGCCCTTTCCCAGATCCGAGTTCTCCCAAGGAGACACCAATGGAAGAGGGAGGAAAAGCCCAGAATTCCCACCTGGAGCCTCCATCCAGATGTTTTGTGCCTCTTGGAGCACCAAGGCTCCGACCCAGAGCCCCTCATCCCACGGGAGAGGGGAACCCCAAATCCAAAGCTCCTGGATGGAGACAGCGCTGATCCATGGCCGGATCCAGCCTGGAGCATCCCTGCTGGGATTTGGGATCCCATCCCAGAGCAATTCCCAGCTCCAGCCTGGAGCATCCCTGCTGGGATTTGGGATCCCATCCCAGGACAATTCTAATTTCCAGCCTGGCCCATCCCTGCTGGGATTTGGGATCTCATTCCCTGTCAGAGCAATTCCCACTTCCACCTTGGCCATTCCCACTGGGATTCGGGATCCCATTCCTGCTGGGATTTGGGATCCCATCCCACAGCAATTCCCAGCTCCAGCCTGGCCATCCCTGCTGGGATTTGGGATCTCATTCCCTGCCCAGGAGCAATTCCCGCTTCCACCTTGGCCACTCCCACTGGGATTTGGGATCCCATTCCCATGACAATTCTCAGCTCCAGCCTGGGCCATTCCTGCTGGGATTTGGGATCCAATTCCCACTGGGATTTGGGATCCCATCCCATGACAATTCTCAGCACCAGCCTGGCCATCCCTGCTGGGATTTGGGAATCTCATTCCCTGCCCAGGAGCAATTCCCATTTCCACCTTGGCCATTCCTGCTGGGATTTCGGATCCCATCCCGTGACAATTCTCAGCACCAGCCTGGCCCATTCCCACTGGGATTTGGGATCTCCTTCCCTGTCAAAGCAATTCCCACTTCCACCTTGGTCATTCCCACTGGGATTTGGGATCCCATCCCAGGGCAATTCCCATATCCAGCCTGGCCATTCCTGCTGGGATTTGGGATCCCATCCCTGCTGGGATTCGGGATCCCATTCCTGCTGGGATTTGGGATCCCATCCCTGCTGGGATTCGGGATCCCATTCCTGCTGGGATTTGGGATCTCATCCCACAGCAATTCCCAGCTCCAGCCTGGCCCATCCCTCCTGGGATTTGGGATCTCATTCCCTGTCAGAGCAATTCCCACTTCCACCTTGGCCATTCCCACTGGGATTCGGGATCCCATTCCTGCTGGGATTTGGGATCCCATCCCACAGCAATTCCCAGCTCCAGCCTGGCCCATCCCTCCTGGGATTTGGGATCTCATTCCCTGTCAGAGCAATTCCCACTTCCACCTTGGCCATTCCCACTGGGATTCGGGATCCCATTCCTGCTGGGATTTGGGATCTCATCCCACAGCAATTCCCAGCTCCAGCCTGGCCATCCCTGCTGGGATTTGGGATCTCATTCCCTGCCCAGGAGCAATTCCCATTTCCACCTTGGCCATTCCTGCTGGGATTTCGGATCCCATCCCGTGACAATTCTCAGCACCAGCCTGGCCCATTCCCACTGGGATTTGGGATCTCCTTCCCTGTCAAAGCAATTCCCACTTCCACCTTGGTCATTCCCACTGGGATTTGGGATCCCATCCCAGGGCAATTCCCAGCTCCGGTGGTGGAACCCCTGGATGGGGGGATCCCAGAATTCCAGGGACCCTTTCCCCTGTTCCTTCCCGAGCTCCAGGGCTGTCCCCGCGTGTCCCTCCCGGGAAAGCAGGGATGCCTGGAAAAGCCTCCAGCCGGGAAAGGGTTACGGTGGGCGGATCCCGAAACTCAGCCCGGCTTTGGAGCTCGGGAATGATGGATCCAGGGGGAATGCGGCTCAGGTGGGATCCGGGATGCTCCAGCTGGATCCCATCCCCCGCTCCCCGCCCAGAATTCCTGGGATGGAGCCGCGGGATGAGGAGGGCGCCGATGTTTTCCTGACATTTCGCACTTCCAGCGGCTCCCGGGACAGCCCGGGAGGAGCTGGCGCCGCGCCCCGATCCACCCACTCCCATTCCCGGCCCTTGGAAGCGCGGCCGGCAGCGTTTGCCCGTGGACAGGGCCGGGATCCAAGGAAAAGCGAACATTTCCTGCCCCTGCCCAGGCTCCAGGGAGCGGGAGGAGGAAAACAACCGGGATTCGGGGTCCCCGAAACCCTGGAAAAGGTCCGGGAATGCCGTTCCCGGGCCAGCAGAAGGATTGGATCGCGCTCCCGATGGATCCTCGCTCCCCCGGCGGGAGTTTTCCATGAGTTCGGGCGGGATCCGGGTGGTCCCACCCTCGGGGGTGACTTTGCTCCTGCCCCTTCCCAGAAATCCCGCTCCAGAGACCTCTTCCCTGGGAATGGGGTTCCCGGGGGGGCCAGCCCCGCCTTGGGATGAGCCCCGAGAATTCCAGGCGGAGTTCCATCAAAAGCCCAAAGCCAGGGAAGCGCCTCCAGCCTTTCCCACGGCAAGGGATTTGCTGGGAATTCTGGGATCAGTCCTCGGGGGGCTCCGGCTCTTCCCTCCCGGCTTTTCCAGCGGTTTCCCAGTGGGAATTTCCCAGCAGGACTGGGAAGCTGGGAAGAGGCAGGAGCAGGGATTTTGGGAATGGGGTCAACACTCAGGGAACTCCTGGATGGGGAATTCTCCCTCTGGATCCAAAGCTGTCCCTACCCCCACAGGTCCCCTTGGAGTCACCTCCATGAGCCCCTTGCAGCATTCCCAGTTGGAATTTATCCGGAGCTGGATGTTCCCAGCTCAGCCAGCCCCTCCCCATCCTGGGAATTCCTTCCCAAGATCCCACCATCCCAAGCTCCCCTTTCCCACTGGAAGCCATTCCCTGGCTCCTGGCCCTCCAGCCCTTGCCCAAATCCCAGCTCTCCTGGAGCCTCTGGAAAAGGCTCCAAGGATTCCCTGGATCCTTCCCTGATCCAGCTGCACATTCCCAGCTCCCCCAGCCTGGCATTGGATCCATCCCCATCCTGATTCCTCATTAAGAAGGAATTTCAGGATCCAGGGGCTTCCCTGGGAATTGGGGTCTCCAGGAAGGGTCTCCCTTCCCTTTTCCATCCCTGAATTCCATCAAAATCCCTCGGGATGGATCCTGAGTGTCCTTGATCCCAGAATCCCGGAATGGTTTGGGATGGGATCCCTGGACCTTCAGTCCCATCCCAGGGACACTTCCCACAATCCCAGGCTGCTCCAAGCCCCATCCAACCTTTCCTTGGGCACTTCCAGGGATGGGGGAGCCGCAGAATCCCTGGAAAACCTGGGCCAAGGCCAGGACACATCCCGGTGCTGCTCCCACCATGAAATCCACCATTCCCAGGGCCGGGAATCCCGGCTGGAGCCCGGAGCTGAGCGCTGAGCTCATCCCGGGCTCCTCTGCCCGCGAGGAGCCACATCCGGAGCTCCTTCCCCAGCAATCCCGGCTCCCGCCAGCTCCGCGCGCTCCCGCCATGGATCCCGGCTGGATCCCCGGGTTGATCCCAAGGCAGATCCAGGGGGGATCCAGAGGTGGATCCTGGAATGAATCTGGAGGTGGATCCTGGGGTGGATCTGGGGGGAATTCGGGGGTGGATCCAGAGGCAGATCCAGAGATGAATCTGGAGGTGGATCATGGGGCGGATCCTGAGGTGGATCTGGGGGGGATCTGGAGGTGGATCATGGGGTGGATCCTGAGGCAGATCCAGGGATGGATCAGGAGGTGGATCCAGGGGTACATATCGAGGTGGATCCCCAGGTGGGCCCAGAGGTGGGTCCTAGGTTGGATCCGGAGGTGGATCCAGAGGTGAATGCAGGGGTGGATCCTAAGTTGGATCCAGAGGCGGATCCAGGGGCAGATCCAGAAGTGGATCCACAGGCAGATCCAGGGGCGGATCCAGAGGTGGATGCAGGGATGGATCCAGAGGTGGATCTGGAGCTGGATCCAGAAGTGGATCCATAGGTGGACCCGAAGTGGATCCAGAGGTGGATCCCAAGTGGATCCGGAGGCGGATCCACGCTCACCGTCCTCGCAGAGGTTCAGCTTGGAAAGGCTCCGTCCCTCGAAGGGCTCCTCCAGCACGGATCCGTTCTCCCGCTCGGAGAAGGTGTGGAGATCCACGGCCTTGCTCTCCATCCTGCTGGAGAAAAACGGGAATGTGCCACGGGGCTGGGCCTTGGCACATCCCAATCCCAATCCCAATCCCAGCTCTGCCATTGGGATGGGGCAGGTGAGAGCCCAGCTGCAGCTCCAGGATCCCAAAATCTGAAGGACATGGCACTGGAGAGGAGAGCCTGGAGCTGCTCCAGGGCTGGGAGAGCTGGGAATGTGCAGCTGGATCAGGGAAGGATCCAGGGAATCCTTGGAGCCTTTTCCAGAGGCTCCAGGAGAGCTGGGATTTGGGAAAGGGCTGGAGAGCCAGGAGCCAGGGAATGGCTTTCAGTGGAAAGGGGAGCTTGGGATGGTGGGATCTTGGGAAGGAATTCCTGGCTGGGCTGGAATTCCCAGAGAATCCCTGGATCCCCGGCAGTGCCCAAGGCCGGCTGGACACTGGGGTTTGGGGCAGGCACAGATCCATGGATTCTGTTTTCCCTGGGATTGTTGTGCCGCTGGGGTTTTGTCACCCCCACCCCCGTTACACCAGCAGCATTCCCAGCTCCGGTCCCACTTCCAAGGGGGGAAAAACCATCCAGGAATTCCAGAGGGGCTCTCAAATCCCCCACAGGAACAGGGATGGGGAATGGGGGCAGGAGTGTCCTGGGAAAGCGGGATACAGAGAAACCCCCGGCGGAGATTGACCCGGGACACCGGGACAGGAACCGGGGTTGGGAGATCTGGGATGGGAACCAGGACAGGGGGAATCGGGACAGGAACCGGGACAGGGGATCCGGGACAGCAGCTGGGATAAGAGCTGGGATAGGAACTGGGATAGGAACCAGGATAGGAACCAGAACAGGGAGAACTGGGATAGGAACCAGGACAGGAACTGGGACAGGGAGAACTGGGATAGGAACCAGGATAGGAACCAGGACCGGGAGAACTGGGATAGGAACCAGGATAGGAACAGGGACAGGGAGAACCGGGACAGAGGAATCCCGGACTGGAGCATCCCCCGGGAGAACCGGGACAGAGGTATTTGGGACTGGAGCATCCCCCGGGAGAACCGGGACAGAGGAATCCGGGACTGTGAGCGGGGCCCGCCCGGCCGGAGCCTTTTGGAGGCGGAGCGGGAGCGGGGCCGGGCTGCCCGCGCCCCCTCCCGCCCACCGGGGCCGCCCCGAGCCCGCCCCGGGCCCGAACAGGAGCACGGGAGCGGGGAACCGGGAACGGAGCGTCCTCCGGGAAAAACGGGGATGGGAAACTCCGGGGGAACCGGGACAGGGGAACCGGGACAGGGGGACCGGGACAGGGGAACAGGGACAGGGGATCGAGACAGGTGAGACCGGGACAGGGAACCTGGGACAGCAGAATCTCCAGGGAATACCGGGACAGGGGGGACCGGGAAAGGGGGACCGGGAAAGGAGAATCTCCCGGTGGGACCGGAACAGCAGAATCACCCGGTGGTACCGGGACAGGGGGACTGGGACAGGGGGACTGGGACAGGAGAACCTCCCGGTGGGACCGGGATAGGGGAAACAGAGATGGGAGCATCTCCCGGGAAAAACGGGATAAGGGAAACCGGGATGGGAACACCTCCCGGGGGTACCGGGACACGGGGAACGGAGCTGGAGCGTCCCCCGGGAGAAACGGGACTGGAGCAATCCCCGGGGAAAACGGGACCGGGGAAAACGGGACAGGAGCATCTCCCGGGAAAACGAGACCAGCGGAGCCGGGACAGGAGCATCTCCCGGGAAATTCGGTCATGGACAGGCGGAATCGGGGCTGGAATATTCCCAAGGGAATGGAGAGAGGGAATAGGGGCTGGAATATTCCTGGGAAATTGGGAGAAGGGAAATCGGGGCTGGAATATTCCCGGGAAATGGAGAGGGGGAATCGGGGCTGGAATATTCCCGGAGGAAACCGGCCACGGAATATCCCCAGGCGCATCCCCCAAGTTCTCTCCTTGGAAAAGGGCGGAGTTTTCCCTGGAATTCCCGCCCGGAGGGAAGGAGGCGGATCCGTGTCCCAGCTCCAGGGCATTTCCATCCTTCCACTCCCAATTCCCGGCCAGCAGGAGAACCCGAACCCCGCTGCACCCACGGGGAAACTGAGGCACGGAGCGCCGGAGGGGAGGAATCACAGGATTCCCAAACCCTTTGGCCCTGGCTCTGTGGGAGCAGGGAATGACAATCCGGGAGGAAGGGAAGGGCCCGGATTTGTCTTTTCCCCAGGAAAGGTCGAATTTGGGAACGTTTTCCTGGATTTCGGGAGATTCCAGTGGAATTTGGTTGCTTTTCCTCCTCCTCGGTTTCCATCCCTGGATTTGTTCCGCGATGGCTCCGGGTTGGAATCCAGCCCTGCTCCTCTGGGTTCTGCTGGAAAAGCGGGATGAGGGAGGGGAAAAGGGAATTAAAATGATTAATATGGAATAAAAACGGCTGCGGAGCCGGGAGTGACGGCTGCCGTCACCGCAGCTGAAATCATTCCATGGAATTCTGGCGCTGCCGAGGTGGGAAAAGCCCTCGGGGACGAGGAGCTCCAACCGCGTGGGAGCAGTGGTGGATCCGAGCCCTTTATTCGGGAATGTGGGGCGGGAAAAGACACCCAGAGCCCCAAAGCTGATCCCAAACCTCCGGATCCCAGGCGGGAGGAGCTGGATCAGACCTGGGAGCAAATCCCAAATCCTCCGGATCCCTGGAATGTGCCAGGCCGGGCTGGAGCTCGCTGGGATCGGGGAAGGATCCCAGCCCATGGAATGGGGTTGGATTTCCTCCTTGCCACCCATGGAGACAATTCCGTGAGGAATTTCCGTGAGGAATTTCCCTTTCCGAGGTTTTCCCGGTGGTGTTTTCCCTCGGGAATCTCTCCCCGAGCTCGTTCCTGGCTCCGAGATGGAATTTTTTTGGGAAAACCTCCAGGGCAGGCGCTGTCCCGGCATTCCCAGGAACTTGCAGGTGGAATTTCCAGGTGGAATTTCCAGGTGGAATTTCCAGGTGGAATTCGCACCCTGGCTGCTGCACCCAGGGATGTTCGGTTGGATTTTGGGAGCAATTCCCGCCTGGAAAGGTTTTCCAGCCCTTCCCCTGCCCAGGGCAGGGTGGAGTCCCCGTTCCTGGCGGCATTGGAATCCCTTGGATTTGGGGGAGCAGGGATCAGGGCTGGGAATGGTTGGATCCGAGGGCTTTTCCAGGCTCCGCAATTCCAGGATTTTATGGACAACGGGACTCCCCCAGCTGGCGCTGCTTTCCCAGGAACGGGAGGATCCAGGGAACAGGAATGGGGGGAAATTCCTTGTAGGATGATCCCGGGGGGATCTTCGGATTCTGGGATGGTTTGTGTGGGAAGAGGATTCCAGGATCTTCCAGTTCCACCCCCATTCCGTGGGCGGGGACCCCTCCCACCATCCCACGGTGCTCCAGCTTTTCCTTGGACACTCCCAGGGATTCTCTGGGAATTCCAGCCCAGCCCCTCCCCGCCCTCCCAGCCGGGAATCCCTTCCCAAAATCCCAAATTTCCCGTTTAAAACACTTCCTTCCCACGATTTCCCCCCCACAATCCCCGCTCCATCCCGACATTCCAGCCTCGCCCTTTTCCCGGGATCTCAAATCCCACCCGGGCAGGGAATCCTGGAATGCCGGGACACCGGGAATGGACCCCCCGTGGCAGCGGGCGGGGCCGGCCGGGATTTTGGGCAGGAATTCCTCCCCCGGGAGCTCCCAGGGATGCAATTCCCGAGCTCTTGGTGCCCTCTAAAGGACTGGGCTGGGAGGAGCTGCGGAGCGATCCCGGGAGCGGGAAAAATCCATGGAAAAGGCGGAAAATTCCTCCCTCGGAGTCTCGGGTTTGAGCTGGGAGCGGGTCCAGACCCAAAGGAGGATTTGGGATCGCCCATTCCAGGCGGGAACATCCCTGAAGCCGGAGAGGAACTTCGGGATCAGACCCTGGTCCGGGGGAGCCCTGAGATTCCGCCCTTCCCATTAAAGATCCCAAAGAATTCCCGGATCCATCCTGGGTTTTTCTTCATTTTCCTCCTCTTCCCTGTTTTTTCCCAAGTTTTTCTTCTTATTTTTAATATTTTTTGTTTATTTGTTTGTTTGTTTTTTGTTTTTCCCCATTTTGTTGCCTTCGTTTCCGCCTTTCCATTTTTATCTCATTTTCCTGTTTTTCTTCATTTTCTTTCCTTCCTTTCCTTCCTCGGCTCTTTCTCGACATTCCCGGGATTTTTTTGGGAAGGGCGGGGCCTGCGGATCCTATGGAGCTCTGCCTCAGTTTCCTCATTCCCAACTTCCTGCAGCTGGGAAGGGAAAGGGGGAAAAGGGGAAAAGGGGGAAAGGGGAAAAGGAGAAAAAGGGGAAAAGGGGGAAAGGGGGAAAAGAGGGAAAAGGGAAAATGGAAAAAGGAGAAAAATGGGGAAAAGGGGGAAAGGGGAAAAAGGAGGAAAAGGGGAAAAGGGAAATGGGGGAAAGCGGGGGAAAAAGGGAGGAAAAATGGGGGGAAGGGAGGAAAAAAGGGGGAAGGGAAGGGAAGGGAAGGGAAGGGAAGGAAAGGAAAGGGAAGGAAAGGAAAGGAAAGGAAAAGAAAGGGAAGGAAAGGAAAGGAAAGGAAGGGAAAGGAAAGGAAAGGAAAGGAAAGGAAAGGAAAGGAAAGGAAAGGAAAGGAAAGGAAAGGGGAGGAAAAGGGAGGAAGGAGGGAGGAAGGAGGGAGGGAGAGAAGGAGAGAAGGAGGGAGGGAGAGAAGGAGGGAGGGAGAGGAGGAGGGGCGGCCCCGCTGCTGAATAATTCAGCCCTGGCAGCGGGGGCAGCTCCGCACCGGCACCGGGACCGCACCGAGCGGAGCTGCGCGCTTTTCCCGCTATTCCGGAGGCTCTGGAATAATCCCGGGCGGGCTGAGAAGGTCAGGCCGGGGCTCCCGGGGATCCTCCTTCCCGCCGGCGGATCACCCATCCCTATTTTTAGAGCCCTGAGAGGATCAGCGGGAATCAAGGGTTCGGTGGCCGGACGGAGCCGGCCGCCCGCCGCTCCCGGGGGGCCCGGCCTGGACGTTCCGAGGTGAGCCGGGAATTTCGGGAGGGGCCTGGGGGTCCCACGAGTTTCTTACCCGTGGTTTTGATCCGGAGAAAAGTTGGGAAGAGACGCAGGGAATGTTGCAAGGGGCGGGGTGGAACTCTTGGGGGTGTTTTGCTGGGAATGGCTGGAGTGGGATAGGGAATTTTGGGTGTGTGGAGGGTTTTTCTGGGTTTTTTCTTCCTGGGAGTGGCTGGAATTGGGATTGGGAATGTTGGGGGGTGGGGTGGTGGTGGTCTAATCCATGGATGTCCTTGGGAATGGCTGGAACCGGGATAGGGAATGTTGGGAGGGGTCTGATCCATGAATCCTGAATCCTTGGGAATGGCTGGAACAGGATTTGGAACGTTGGGAGGGGTCTGATCCATGAATCCTGAATCCTTGGGAATGGGTGGAATGAGACTGGGAATTTGGAGGAGGTCTGATCCATGTCCGGGATCCTTGGGAATGGCTGGAAAAGGATAGGGAATTTTGAGGGGGGGGTGGGGATTGAGTCTAATCCCTGTCCTGAATCCTTGGGAATGGGTGGAATGGGATTGGGAATGTTGGGAAGGGTCTAATCCCTGTCCTGAATCCTTGGGAATGGGTGGAATGGGATGGGGAATGTTGGGAGTCCTAATCTGTGTCCTTTTTTTTCTGGGAATGTCTGGAGTGGGATAAGGAATGTTGGGGGGTGTCTAATCCTGGATCCTTGGGAATGGCTGGGAATGGGATTGGGGAGGTTGGGAGGTGTCTGATTCATGGATATCCTTGGGAATGGCTGGAGTGGGATATGGAATGTTGGGAGGGCTCTGATCCATGAATCCTGAATCCTTGGGAATGGCTGGAACGGGATTGGGAATTTTCAGGGGGGGGCTAATCCATGTCCTTTTTTTTCTGGGAATGGCTGGAATGGAGTAGGGAATGTTGGGAGGTGTCTGATCCATATCCTGGATATTTGGGAATGCTTGGAATGGGATAGGGAATTGTAGTGGGATCTAATCCATGTCCTGTTTCTTTGGGAATGCCCGGAAGGATCCTGGAATTTTGGCAGCACCTCTGGATGCTGCTCCCAAAAAATTTTCCATCATCCATCTCCTTGCTCTGATTCCCATTCCCAGGAAGATCCAGAATACCGGGATACCCAATCTGGGGGAGCCATCTCCTTCGCACACCTCATCCCGAGCGGCCGGAATTCCAGAATTCCGGAATTCCCGAGAATTTGTTCACTTCATCCCGACTTCCACACCCTCCAACCCGTTCTGGAGGGCGGGAATTGCAGCCCACGGAGCCGGCAGAGAGCGGAGGATCCCAGCTGATCCCATCTTGGAATTCTACGGGATCAGTTCGCCAGCGGAGCTCCGTGACCTCTGACCCCATAAATCCGCATTTCCCGGGATCGCGGGAATTCTCCCAGATCAGAGCCCACGCCTCCCCTCATGGAATTCCATCCGGGAAAAGCGGGATTGCTCTCCCTCCTCCTCCTGGCCGCGCTGAGCCGCCAATCCCTGGAGAAATCCCTTCCCGCCGGCTACCGGGAGCACGAGGATCCCCGGGAATCTCCGGGGCTGATCCGGTGCGGGGAATACAGCAACCAGGTGCTGCCGGACGGGCGGTGCCGGATCGTGGCCACGCTGCCGCAGGGCGACGAGCAGCGCTGCCCGGACCTGTTCCGCTGCACCGACGAGGTCTCCTACTGGCTGCACGAGAACGAGGAGCGCAAGCAGCAGATCCTGGAGCTCCGCGAGCTGATCGCCGAGCTCCAGGAGGAGCTGCGGAACCACCGGCACCGCGTCAAGGCCCTGGAGGTACAGGTGCGTCCCTGGGGCGTTTTTCCGTTGGTGCTTCCCGGCTCCTGGAATTTGGCGGGGTTGGAACTTGCGTTCCGGGGTTAATTTCCTCAAAAACAATCCCCAATCTTTGAGTTTTATCCATGGAATCTCCTCCACCTTTGACGGGTTGCGGATCCATCCTGTTCCCAAAGCCCTGGAGATCCAGGTCAATGTGGCTTCCATGGAATTTTTTCCATGGGTGCTTCCAGCTCCTGGAATTTGGCGGGGTTGGAACTTGCGTTCCAGGGTTAATTTCCTCAAAAACAATCCCCAATCTTTGAGTTTTATCCATGGAATCTCCTCCACCTTTGAAGGGTTGCGGATCCATCCCATTCCCAAAGCCCTGGAGATACAGGTGAAGGTGTCCGTGGGGTTTTTTCCGTTGGTGCTTCCCGGCTCCTGGAATTTGGCAGGGTTGGAACTTGCATTCCAGGGTTGATTTCCTCAAAATCAGTCCCTAATCTCTGAGTTTTATCCATGGAATCTCCTCGGCTTGTGGAAGGGCTGTGAGTCCATCCCATTCCAAACTCCGGGAGATCCCAAGTAAGAGTGTCCATGGGATTTATTCCATTGGTGCTTCCAGCTCCTGGAATTTGGTAGGGTTGGAAAATGGATCAGGAATGTTACAGGGATAATTTCTTCAAAGTCAATCCCAAATCATGGAGTTTTATCCATGGAATCTCCTCCACCTTTAGAAGGGCTGCAGATCCATCCCGTTCCCAAAGCCCTGGAGATACAGGTCAAGGGGTGTCCGTGGAATTTTTTCCATGGGTGCTTCCAGCTCCTGGAATTTGGCGGGGTTGGAACTTGCATTCCAGGTTAATTTCCTCAAAATCAGTCCCAAATCTTTGAGTTTTATCCATGGAATCTCCTCGGCTTGTGGAAGGGCTGTGGGTCCATCCCGTTCCCAAAGCCCTGGAGATGCTAAGTGTCCATGGAATTATTCCATGGGTGTTTCCAATTCCTGGAATTTTGGACCTGGGATCAGGAGTATTCCAGGGATAGTTTCCTCAGCATCAACCCCAGATCCTTGAGTTTTATCCATGGAATCCCCTCCACCTTTGGAAGGGCTATGGATCCATCCTATGCCCAAAGCCCTGCAGATCCCAGGTAAAGGTGTCCATGGAATTTTTTCCATTGGTAATTCCAGTTCCTGGAATTGGGATCAGGAACATTCCAGCGATAATTTCCTCAGCATCAACCCCAGATCCTGGAGTTTTATCCGTGGCATCCCCTCCACCTTTGGAAGGGCTGTGGATCCATTGCCAAACCCACGGCAGGAATTGGGACGTGGGAGGGAATTCCCATGCTGCCGTGGGATTTGGGGATTTCTGGAAAAAGCCTGATCTGCCATCTAATGGCAACAAGGAGAGAGCGGCGCATTCCAGGCGGAATCGGGGTGTCCCTCCCCCGGAATCCGCTCTGGGAATCACCTGCCAGCCTCGCCCTGGATTTTACACGGGATCAGAGCTTGCTTTTCCTGGGAAAAAAGGAGGGAAAGGGATGTGAATGTTCCTTCAGGGGCATCCAGCGCTGGAATTCCCAGGATGAGGAGAGGCTGGAGAGCTGGGAATGTGCAGCTGGATCAGGGAAGGATCCAGGGAATGCTTGGAGCCTTTTCCAGAGGGGCTCCAGGAGAGCTGGGATTTGGGCAAGGGCTGGAGGGGCCAGGAGCCAGGGAATGGCTTCCAGTGGGAAAGGGGAGCTTGGGATGGTGGGATCTTGGGAAGGAATTCCCGGCTGGGCTGGAATTCCCAGAGAATCCCTGCATCCCTGGCAGCGCCCAAGGCCAGGTTGGAGCACCTTGGGATGGTGGGAGTTTTCCCCGCCCATGGAATGGGACAAGCTGGAATATCCCCATGACGAAAATGTTTGGAAAGCATTCCCAAATTCCCAGCCTGCTCTTCCCTGCCCTTCACGGAATCCTGGGAATATCAATCTGGGTGGGAGCCATGGGAATTCCAACCCCAATCCTTGGGATCTTTGATCCACGGACCCACCACCTCTGCGTCGTTCCCAATCCCGTTTTTCCCCCTTTTTTTTCCCCCGCTGCAGCAGGAGGAGGCGGCGGGGCGGAACCAGAGCCTGATCCAGAGGCTGCAGGACCTGGAGCAGCATTCCCGGGAATCCAGCACGCTGCAGCACATCCAGGCCACGCTGCTCTACGACATCCAGGCCCAGATCAACAACATCTCCGCCCTGGCCGACTGGGCCTGGCGCAACCCCAGCTGCCTCAGCCCCGCCGACATCCGCCTCCAGGAGGAGATGCGGCATCCAGGTGGCGGGAATGCGGCCGGGAATGGCAGCGGGAATGGGATCCGGAATGGGATCCGGAATGGGATCGGGAATGGGATCCGGAAAGGCGGTGGGATCCCGCTCCATCCCGCTTCCCGGGGGACTTCCGTAGCTTTTCCAGCTCTGTGGGTGTGGGATGAGCTCAGGATCACACCTGGAGTTTGCACAAATTCTGGAAAAAAACCACAAAAAAATTCCTGGAAAATGTGGAGTTTTTCCTATAAAATACTAATTTTTTCCACTCAAAAACCCAATTAATTTTTGTAATTTCTTTTTCTTTTTGTGAATTTTTTTGGGTTTTTTTGGGTTTTGTTTTTTTTTTTGTTTGTTTTTTGGGCAGGTTTTTGGTTCTTTTCCAGGAGGAGATGCAGCATCCAGGTGGAGGGAATGGGATCAGGAATGGGGCCGGGAATGGGGCCGGGAATGGGGCCAGGAATAGGGCTGGGAATGGGATTGGGAATGGGATCGGGAATGGGATTGGGAATGGACGTGGGATCCTTCTCCATCCCGTTTCCGTGGGGTCTTCTGTAGCTTTTCCAGCTCTGTGGGTGTGGGATGAGCTCAGGATCACACCTGGAGTTTGCACAAATCCAGGGAATGTTTTCCATCAAAAAAAAAAAACGCACAAAAGTCTGGAGTTTTTACCATAAAAATGTGGAATTTTTACCATAAAAAATTTTTTTTTCCACTTAAAAACTCAACAAGTTTTTGTAATTTCTCTGGTTTTAGTGATTTTTTTTTCTGGGTTTTTGGTTCTTTTCCCCGGAATAATTTCCGATTTTCCCTGGAATAATTTGGGATTTTCCCTGGAATAATTTGTGATTCTGCCTAGAATAATTTCAGATTTTCCCTGGAATAATTTGTGATTCTCCCTGGAATAATTTCGAATTTTCCCTGGAATAATTTGTGATTCTCCCTGGAATAATTTCGAATTTTCCCTGGAATAATTTGTGATTCTTCCTAGAATAATTTCAGATTTTCCCTGGAATAATTTGTGATTCTCCCTAGAATAATTTTGAATTTTCCCTGGAATAATTTGTGATTCTTCCTAGAATAATTTCAACTTTTCCCTGGAATAATTTGATTCTCCCTGGAATAATTTCGAATTTTCCCTGGAATAATTTGTGATTCTTCCTAGAATAATTTCAACTTTTCCCTGGAATAATTTGATTCTCTCTGGAATAATTTCGAATTTTCCCTGGAATTATTTGTGATTCTCCCCAGAATAATTTCAACTTTTCCCTGGAAAAATTTCAGATTTTCCCTGCAATAATTTGGGATTTTCCCTGGAATAATGCGGGATTTTGCCTGGAGTAATTTGGGATTCTCCATGGCATAATTTCAGATTTCCCCGTAACAATCCCCTTTGGCTCTGGAAAACCCTGGAAAAACCCCCAGCCACCATTGGAACCTGGACCCTCACTGCCAAAACTTCACCCCCGAACCTCCAAATCCAGGATTTTTTTTTTCTTTTTTTTCCCCAGCTTTTTCATATTTATGGGAAAAGCTGTAACCGCCTGTTTCTCCCCGCTCCCATTCCCAGAAATCAAACACGGCCGGAATTGCCCCATCGACTGCGCTTCCGTCTACTACAACGGGCTCCGGAGATCCGGGATTTACAGCATCCTGCCCTCGGTCCGCGGAATTCCCATCGAGGTCCTCTGCGAGATGGACACGGAAGGTCCGGAATTCCCGAGGGATTTGTTGGATCCCGGCCATTCCAAGCGTTGTTCCCAAGGGAATGGGGGGGTTCACAAAGCTGCCGGAGATCCGGGAGGGTTTGGGAAATGCTCTGGCGGGAATTTTGGGGTGTCCAGGAGTTGGAGGGATGATCCTGGTGGGTTTCATCCGGATATTCCGTGATTTGGGTTCAAAGCAGGTGTAGGGAATGATAAATCCTGGAATGGTTTGGGTGGGAAAGGGCCTTAAATCCCATCCCGTTCCAGCCCCGACACCTCCCACGATCCCAGGGTGATCCAACTTTTCCTTGGACTTTCCCAGGGATCCAGGGATTCTCTGGGAATTCCAGCCCAGCCAGGAATTCCTTCCCAAGATCCCACAATCCCAAATCCCGACCCTCTGGCCATGGTGGGAGCCGTTCCCTGTCCTGCCATTCCAGGCCCTTTTCCCAAATCCCTCTCCAGCTCTCCTGGACAATCCCAGGGATTCGAATTCCGCTTTTGCTCAATGGATCTGTCTGGATTTTCCCTGGATTTTCCCGTTTCCCGTCCTCTCCCGGCAGGGGGCGGCTGGACCGTCATCCAGAGGCGCCAGGACGGATCCGTGGATTTCAACCGGACCTGGAACGAGTACAAAGAAGGATTTGGGGACCTCAACGGGGAATTCTGGCTGGGCAACGACAACATCCACAGGATGACCAGCCAAGGCGATTATTCCCTACGGATCGACCTGGAAGACTGGAATAACAAACACAAGCACGCCTTCTACCAGGTCTTCAGGTAAAACCTGGGATAATTCCCGGGATTTCAAACCCCGGGAGACCCTCAGGCAACGGGAATTCTGTCCAGGGAGGTTTCTGGGCTGAGCCCGGTCTCTCCTTCCCTTCCCACCTGGATTTCATCCCAAATTTGGGATGAAAGTTGGGATGAAGTTGGATGTGAGTTAGGGAATGTGCGGCGTCATCCGGCCGGGCCGGAATTCCAAATCCATGGGAGAAAGGAGGTGTAGGATCCAATGGATAATCCCTGGCTTATCCCTGGTTTTTTTTTGGCACCAATTATTGAGCTCTGTGTCCAAAATCCGAGGATTTTGAGGAATTTGCCCCAAAATTCCCCACAATTCCTCAAATGGACTCAAAAATTTTCCTGGTTTGGAATTTTGTCATCGCCACTCATTTATTTCCTGGTATCCTTTGGAATCTCCAGCCCTTCCCCTCTTCCCGTGTTTTATTTTCCCAATTGCATCAACCACATCCTGGATTATTCCGGAGTGGTCAGGAGTGTCTGGATTGTCCCAGAGGATCCCATTCCCTGTTTCTCCTGGAAATGCTCGTGGCTCCTAAAATCCTGGAATGTTTTGGGTGGGAAGGGATATTTCCCACCTCATCCCATTCCATGGGCAGGGACACTCTCCACCATCCCGGGGTGCTCCAGCCTTTCCTTGGGCACTGCCAGGGATCCAGGGGTTCTCTGGGAATTCCAGCCCAGCCGGGAATTCCTTCCCAAGATCCCACCATGCCAAGCTCCCCTTTCCCACTGGAAGCCATTCCCTGGCTCCTGGCCCTCCAGCCCTTTCCCAAATCCCAGCTCTCCTGGAGCCTCTGGAAAAGGCTCCAAGGATTCCCTGGATCCTTCCCTGATCCAGCTGCACATTCCCAGCACTTCCAGCCTGGCATTGGATCCATCCCCATCCTGATTCCTCCTTGAGAAGGAATTTTGGGATCCAGGGGCTTCACTGGGAATTGGGGACTCCAGGAAGGGTCTCCCTTCCCTTTTCCATCCCCCGATTCCATAAAAATCCCCCTGAATGGATTTCGAATATCCATAATCCCGGAATCCCAGAATGGTTTGTGTGGGAAGGGACCTCAAATCCCATCCCATGGACACCTCCTACTATCCCAGGGTGCTCCAAGCCCATCCAGCATTTCCTTGGATATTCCCAGGGATCCAGGGATTCTCTGGGAATTCCAGCCCACCTGGGAATTCCTTCCCAAGATCCCACCATCCCAAGCTCCCCTTTCCCACTGGAAGCCATTCCCTGGCTCCTGGCCCTCCAGCCCTTTCCCAAATCCCAGCTCTCCTGGAGACCCTTGAGGCTCAGGAAGCGGCTCCAAGCATTCCCTGAATCCTGTTTTTTTTTTTTTTCCCCTTGGAGCTGCATCCCAAATTATTTATCTGCTGGGACAGAATTTCAGCCTGGAGCAGCTCCAGAAGATCCCGGAATGGTTTGGCTGGGAAGGGACCTTCAATCCCATCCCATTCCATGCCCTGCCATATCCCTGGAGCAACCTGGGATAGCGGGAAGTGTCAGGGTTGGAATGGGATGGGCTTGAAGGTCCATTCCCCCCGAACCATTCCATAATTCCATGATTCCACTAATTATCTCCATCTCCGGGATGCTCCTTAAGTGTAGAGCGCTGAACAATTAAAGGGAATTTCCCCAAGGCTCCCACATTCCTTTGTCGTGGTTTCCCAGTCTCGCTCCACCCGTTTCACCCCGAAATTCCCAAATTCCCGACCACACCCATCCCGCAGAAGGGAAAACCCCTCCTCATCCTTGACTTTCCGAGGAGGGATGCCGCCCAGAGCCGCCACGCCTCAGGAACGCCCAATCCCGGCCGGAAAACGAAAACTCCCGCGGAATCCCGACAATCCCAAGGGAAAAAAATTCCTTTGCTCCCGTCCCCCCGCAGCATCGAGGACGAGGAAAACTTCTACCGGCTGCACGTGGACGGGTTCAGCGGCACCGTGGAGGATTCCTTCGCCTGGTACCACGACAAGAGGAGCTTCAGCACTCCGGATTCCGGGAATATCTGCGCCGAGATTTCCCACGGGGGCTGGTGGTACCACCAGTGCTTCTTCTCCAACCTCAACGGCGTCTACTACAAGGTGAAGGCCGGGAGGGGCTCGGGAATTTTTTTCCCGGTTGGAGATTAATTTTCCCGCTCGAAATCAGCGGGATGGACGTGAAGGAAAGGCGGGGTGGAGAGGGGGGGATGTGAGGAGAGAGGGTGGAATTGTTGGGGTTGGAAAAGTTCTCCAGGGGTGAATCCAAGCATTCCCAGCATTCCCGATCTTGCCACTGATCCGTGTCCTCCCAAATCCATCCAGGAATGGGAAATCGGCCCCAGCCCAGGGCTGGAAAACCCTTTCCAGGCAGGAATTATTCCCAAAATCCAACTAAACCTCCCCTGGCACAGCTGGATCCCATCACTCATCCCCTGGGAGATCATTCCGGAATTGTTGAGGTTGGAAAAGTTCTCCGGGGCTGAATCCAAGCATTCCAGCATTTCCAGTCCTGCCACTGATCCGTGTCCTCCCAAATCCATCCAGGAATGGGAAATCTGCCCCAGCCCAGGGCTGGAAAACCCTTTCCAGGCAGGAATTATTCCCAAAATCCAACTAAACCTCCCCTGGCACAGCTGGATCCCATCCCTCATTCCCTGGGAGATCATTGTGGAATTGTTGAGGCTGGAAAAGTTCTCCGGGGCTGAATCCAAGCATTCCCAGCATTCCCGATCTTGCCACTGATCCGTGTCCTCCCAAATCCACCCAGGAATGGGAAATCGGCCCCAGCCCAGGGTTGGAAAACCCTTTCCAGGCAGGAATTATTCCCAAAATCCAACTAAACCTCCCCTGGCACAGCTGGATGGGCTTGAAGGTCCATTCCCCCCAGAACCATTCCATAATTCCATGATTCCACTAATTATCTCCATCTCCGGGATGCTCCTTAAGTGTAGAGCGCTGAACAATTAAAGGGAATTTCCCCAAGGCTCCCACATTCCTTTGTCGTGGTTTCCCAGTCTCGCTCCACCCGTTTCACCCCGAAATTCCCAAATTCCCGACCACACCCATCCCACAAAAGGGAAAACCCCTCCTCATCCTTGACTTTTCGAGGAGGGATGCCGCCCAGAGCCGCCACGCCTCAGGAACGCCCAATCCCGGCCGGAAAACGAAAACTCCCGCGGAATCCCGACAATCCCAAGGGAAAAAAATTCCTTTGCTCCCGTCCCCCCGCAGCATCGAGGACGAGGAAAACTTCTACCGGCTGCACGTGGACGGGTTCAGCGGCACCGTGGAGGATTCCTTCGCCTGGTACCACGACAAGAGGAGCTTCAGCACTCCGGATTCCGGGAATATCTGCGCCGAGATTTCCCACGGGGGCTGGTGGTACCACCAGTGCTTCTTCTCCAACCTCAACGGCGTCTACTACAAGGTGAAGGCCGGGAGGGGCTCGGGAATTTTTTTCCCGGTTGGAGATTAATTTTCCCGCTCGAAATCAGCGGGATGGACGTGAAGGAAAGGCGGGGTGGAGAGGGGGGGATGTGAGGAGAGAGGGTGGAATTGTTGGGGTTGGAAAAGTTCTCCAGGGGTGAATCCAAGCATTCCCAGCATTTCCAGTCCTGCCACTGATCCGTGTCCTCCCAAATCCATCCAGGAATGGGAAATCTGCCCCAGCCCAGGGCTGGAAAACCCTTTCCAGGCAGGAATTATTCCCAAAATCCAACTAAACCTCCCCTGGCACAGCTGGATCCCATCACTCATCCCCTGGGAGATCATTCCGGAATTGTTGAGGCTGGAAAAGTTCTCCGGGGCTGAATCCAAGCATTCCCAGCGTTTCCGATCCTGCCACTGATCCGTGTCCTCCAAAATCCACAGGGATTTAAATCCCTCCAGGAATGGGAAATCGGCCCCAGCCCAGGGCTGGAAAACTCTTTCCAGGCAGGAATTATTCCCAAAATCCAGCTAAACCTCCCCTGGCACAGCTGGATCCCATCCCTCATTCCCTGGGAGATCATTCTGGAATTGTTGAGGCTGGAAAAGTTCTCCGGGGCTGAATCCAAGCATTCCCAGCATTCCCAATCTTGTTCCCGTATTTCCAAGTGGTCGTTTTTTCCATGATCCCATCCTAAAGATGTTTCCAAGTGTTTCCCACTTGTAGTGGTTTTGGTTCGTCAATTTAATTAACCATTTATTTAATTTTGTTAATTTAATTTTGTTAATTTAATTTTGTAATTTTGTTTCGTAAGAGTAATTAAATTAATTTATTTTAATTTTTATTATTTTTTTATTTTTGAGATTTTTTTATTTAATGTGTTGATAAGTGTGGTGGGTTTGGTTTTGGTTAACCATTATTATTATGACTGTATTATTAATATTATTATTTATTATTATAATAGTAATTATATAATAATATTAATAATATTATCAATCAAAATATCATTTTAATAATATACTAATAATAGTATAATATTACAATGTTACCATTCTATATTGTAATAATAAAATACCATATTGTAATGTAATTATATATTATAACAATGATATTATTAATAATATTATAATTAGTGTATTTATTATTATTATTATTAATAATGTATTTAATTTTTGTTGCGAGGTAGGAATAGGAGAAAGGTAAAGTAAATTTCAAACTTTAAAAGTGTATAAAGAATACTTTATTAAAAGCAATTAAAATTTTAAAAAGTAATAAGAATCAAACCAAATTAATTTATTTTTTTACTGATTTGGATATTTTAATGGGGTTTTTTACATGTTTGTATTTTGGTCTTTTTGCTGTATTTTTGTGGGTTTTTTACCATTCCTGAGCTCCTTCCTGTGCTCCCCAGGGCGGCCGATATTCCATCAAAAACCGGAAGATGCTGGGCCCGGACGGGATCGTGTGGTATTCCTGGAAGGACACGGACTACTATTCCCTGCGGAAGGTGGTGATGATGATCCGGCCGCGCGCCTTCCGGCCCCACCTCTCCCCGTGACCCATCCCGGGACCTTCCCCGCTGCGCATCCCGCCGAATGCCGGGAATGGCGGGCTGGGAATCGCACCGGGAAACCGGCTCTGGATGGACCAAAAGCGGAGCTGTTGGGTTTTGTGGGAATGGATCCAGCCGGGATCCAACGGGGAATCGAGCCGAGTGCTCCAACGTGGGAGATCTCCTGGGAGTGTGGAAGGGAATGGATCCAACCGGGATCCAAATCTCCCGGGAATGTGGAAGTGATTCCTGGGAAGGGAGTGGATCCAACTGGGATTCAACAGGCAATCGCTCCAAGTCCTCTAATGTGGGAGATCTCCTGGGAATGTGGGGATGGTTCCTGGTAAGGGAATGGATCCAACAGGGAATCGAGCCGAGTGCTCCAACGTGGGAGATCTCCTGGGAGTGTGGAAGGGAATGGATCCAACTGGGATCCAAATCTCCCAGGAATGTGGAGGTGATTCCTGGGAAGGGAATGGATCCAACAGGGAATCGATCCAAGTTCTCCAAGGAGGGAGATCTCCTGGGAGTGTGGAGGTGATTCCTGGAAAGGGAATGGATCCAGCCGGGATCCAACGGGGAATCGATCCAAGGGCTCCAATGTGGGAGATCTCCTGGGAATGTGGAAGGGAATGGATCCAGCCAGGATCCAAATCTCCTGGGAATGTGGAAGTGATTCCAGGGAAGGGAGTGGATCTGAGTCCTCCAATGTGGGAGATCTCCTGGGAATGTGAAGGTGATTCCTGGTAAGGGCATTCCCAAGACTAAATCCAGGTGTTCAGAGGGTGGTAATCAAATCCAGGCTGATCCATGTGGAGTTCCATGACCGCCGACCCACTGGAATTTCCCAAGGGAAGCGACGGAGGTGCTCCTGGGGGAATTTTCCACGTGGGATTTGATGGAGCAGATTTTATTCCCGAGGATTTGCATCCCGTTTCCAAAGATCCTGAATATCCAGGGGTCCAGGGAATCGGCTCTGAGGGAAGCCGGGAGATCCAGTGCGCGTTCCCAGGGATGGAATCGCAGGAATACGAGAAAGGATTGTGTTCCACACCCTTGGGAATAAAAATATTCCAAATGAAAGGATTCCAAAGCAAAAAAAAAAAAAAAAAAAAAAACCCTGGGAAATTTTTCCATTTTTCCTTCCATTTTCACCTCCCCACCCTTTGCCAGGCAAAGAATTCCGGATGGATTTTCCATCCATCCTAAAAGGGATCAGGAATGATCAGATGGGATTTAAAACATTTTTTTTTCACTGCCTTACTCTGGACAATTAAAATTGCTTTTACTGATTTGAATAATTAATTTCAATAATTAATTTGGATAATTAATTTTAATTTTCCATGGGTAGTTTCAGCTGGAAACCCTCCTTTTTCCCTGGCTTTGCCTTTTCCCGGGATCCGGATTTGGAAGCTGGGACTTGGCTCCGCCCTCCCTGCATTTGGTGATGAATATTTTATTTAAATTAATTCAATTAATATTTAATTAATTGACCTTTTTTCCTATTCCATGTTTTCTAAGGAGGGAAAAGTCAGATTTGTCCCTTCCAACCGCTCCCTTCCCTCTTGGTGCTCTCCTGGTGGATTCTTTCCGATATTCCGGACTCTGTTTTCCCTGGAATGTCGTTTTTTTATGGATAACTCCATGGACAAGTTGCCTTCCAAGCACCCCAGAAATAAATAATTCCAAGAGAATGAACCAACGTTTTCTGGCTCTTGGTTTTCCTTGGAAGTTTTCCAAGGGTGCGAGGTGTTCCCAAGACTCTCCCAGATGTGTCTGGGATCTGACATTCCCGTTGGATCACCGGCCAAAATTCCATGATCCTTCCTGGATAATCAATACCCTGCTAAAGGGATTAATTAATCACTTAATAAGCAGCAGGTTAATTGATTAATGATCCCATTGCTGTTATTAATCCACCATCTGATTTCCCACATTATTAAACTCGGCAGTTCCCAAACCTTGGGAATCTCACAGGGCTGATCCGGAGTGAATCCTTCCATCCTTCCTTTCCCACAGCGTTTGTCCCAGGAGCAAATTCCTCCCTTTTATCCAAGTCTTGAACTCCAGAAGATTCCAGGGAATCCCTGGAGCCGCTTCCCGAGCCTTGAGGGGCTCCAGGAGAGCTGGGATTTGGGAAAGGGCTGGAGGGCCAGGAGCCAGGGAATGGCTTCCAGTGGGAAAGGGGAGCTTGGGATGGTGGGATCTTGGGAAGGAATTCCCAGCTGTGCTGGAATTCCCAGAGAATCCCTGCATCCCTGGGAATGTCCCAGGAAAGTTTGGAGCACCCTGGGATTGTGGGAACTGACCCTGGGATGGGATTGAAGGTCCATGGATCCCATCCCAAACCATTCCGGGATTCTGAGATCAAGGACACTCAGGATCCATCCCCAGGGATTTTTATGGAAATCCGGGATGGAAAAGGGAAGGGAGACCCTCCCTGGAGTCCCCAATTCCCAGGGAAGCCCCTGGATCCCAAAATTCCTTCTCCAAGAGGAGTCGGGATGGGGATGGATCCAATGCCAGGCTGGGAGAGCTGGGAATGTGCAGCTGGATCAGGGAAGGATCCAGGGAATCCTTGGAGCCTTTTCCAGAGGCTCCAGGAGAGCTGGGATTTGGGAAAGGGCTGGAGGGCCAGGAGCCAGGGAATGGCTTCCAGTGGGAAAGGGGAGCTTGGGATGGTGGGATCTTGGGAAGGAATTCCTGGTTGAGCTGGATTTCCCAGAAAATCCTGGATCCCTGGGAATGTTCCCTGGGATAGGGGAAGGCATGAAGGGGGAAAAATTATTCCCCAAATCCTCGTTCATGAGGATTCCTCAGGCCATGGAGTGGGTGATCCTGGAATCCTGGAATGGTTTGGGTGGGACGGGACCTCAAAGCTCTTCCCATTCCATGGGCGGGGAAACCTCCCACCATCCCAGGTTTTTCAGGAAGTGTGGATGGATCCATGCCCTCTTTTCCTGGTCCCTTTGGATACAGCCCCTTCCTGTCCCACCGGGACACCATGGGAATCCCAGCTGCATCCATAGGGAAGCCCAAACCCCTTTCCCTGGATTTGTCTGATCCCAAACCCGTGGGATTTGGGATTTGGGATCCCAAACCCATCTTCAAAGATTCCCAGGATCCGGGATCTCCTTTTCCCAGAGGATTGGATCAGGAGGATCAGACACTTTGGACCCTCTGGAATGCTGCTCCTGAATTTTGGTCCCATTTTCCGGTGGAACAAAGACGGGAGAGGAACCTTCCCATTGCTTCCTCCTTGGAGCCGGAGCAGGAATTCCTGGAATTTCCTCCTGGCCCGGAGGAACGGATGGTTTTTTCCTGTTCCATGGATATTCCATGGATGGATGATCCCACCTCACCCAGATCTTTCCCAGTTTCCTCCTCTCCCAGCACACGGACGGAATTCGGATCCAACTCCCTGCTCCAGGTCTGGGATGGCAAAACTTCACGGGATGAGTTTGGAACTCCCAAATCTTCCAATCCCACCAGCTTTTTGGGGAATGGGGGGTGGGAAAACAGCCCAGCCACCCACCCTAATTCCCTCCTTTCCTCCTTTTCCCGACTCCGGGATGCCCCAATCCCAAAAAAAAACCACACGGGAAGCACCGCAGGGATCATGGAAACGAAAGGAAAGGCCAAGGCAGTTTTATTTACATCCGTTGTGTACAAAAAAAAGGACAGCTCGTGCCACAATCCGTCCCCAATCCCTTTTTTCCCCTTTCCCAGGATTCTCCCCGGGGCTCCAGGATCAGGGTGGGCATCTCCCGGCACCGGGAAAGAGCCGTGATTCCCTCCAGACCCGGATCGGAGCTCGGAATGTCTTATCCAGACATAGCGGAGACCCAAACCCTTCGTTCACATCCGGGTTGGAAATTTGGGGTGCAGCAGCACTGGGAACGCTTCCAGCTGGCAGCTGGGAATGCAGGGAATTCCCACCCCCCTGGAAAATGCAATTTTCCTTCTCCCGCACCCTTCCTGGAGGCGAAGATCCCCCAGGAATGGCATGGCAGCTCCCAAAAAAGCATCTCCTGGAATATTGGGGGGGTTTTCCACCCTCCCTGGTGTCACCAGGGGTTCCCATGGATATTTTTCCCTGCTCTCCACAGGGCTCTGTCCCACCTCCACCTTTTTCCCAAATTTTCCCTCATTCCCTTCCATCGTGGTCTCCACAGCCCCGCCCTGGCTTCTCCTGCTGCTCCATCTCCGGGAGCCAATGGTTTTTCCAGCTGGAAAGGGGGATTTCATCCAAGAATTCCCACCGGGATTGTTTTTTGGGAGGTTCTTACAAAAAAGCTTCTTTGGGAATTCATGGGGCTTTCCAATGTCACCCTTGGGAAGGATCATGGGCGTCTCCAACAGCTGGGAAAAAACCTTTGGAGCAAGGGAATTTCACTCCCTGACCACCTCCAACGGTGGTGGTGGGCAAAAAAAACTTCTCCCCCTTCCCAAAACGGTGCTGGAAGGGCAAAAAACCCTGCCAGATCCGGGAAGAGATCCCAAATCCAGGCGGGAACAAGGGAGGGAGGGACACCAAGAGATTCCGCAGCCCACGGATGGCATGGGATTGGATCGAGAAGACTCCGGAGGGATTCCCGCCCGCCCCGCCTGCCCAGCACCAAATTAAAGTCACACACGACGCACATTTCCCACAATTCCCTCCCCACCCGCTCCGTATTCCCGGGATTTCTCCCGGGGATCACCTCCTCAGCCCTCGGCTGTCCCCTCCGGACCTGGCTGACGGGCGGGACCCACCCGGGTGGGCATCCCAAAATCCCGCCCTCATCCCTTCCCTCCCCACCCTCCCCGGAACGACGACGACGACTCCGATGGCTTCACCCCTCAACTCGTCACATCCACGAACAAAGAAAGCAGAGCAACGTCCACCATTCCCACACCATTCCGACCTGGAGCTGCGGAAGCCTCCGGCACCTCCCCGGAGCTGTCAGTCCGAGCAGAGCCTCTTTACCTGGAGGCTTCTTCCTTGAGCTCCTTGTTTTTCCTCACTTCTTCCGCGTGTTTGTCCTGTGGGATCGGGAAGGAGGAGGGGAAGGAGGAGGAGGAGGAGGAGGAGGAGGAGGAGGGGAACACGCGTTAGCCGGGTTCCAGGATTCCGGGATCCCCACGGACAGCGGCTCCGGAGGGGTTGAAGGCACGAGGTTCATCCCGAGGGACGCCACGGATGGGTCACCAGCGTCCTCTCCTCCCCTGGGGTCACTTTAAGGGCTGCTGGTGGCACTTGGGGACACTTTGTCCTCGCCCTCTGGCTACGAGGGAGACGTCAACCGTCCCGGGAAGCCCCATGGAGCTGGGATTAGCTGGGATTTTCCGGCATTATCTGGCGCTCTCCGCCTCTGCCCCAGCGGAGGCGTTCGGAGAAGGGCACTGGGCGGGCTCCGGATGTTTTGGAGGGAGCTGGAGGTGGTGAGGGTGGGATTTTCCGTGCGGAGGTTGGGAACAGACCTGATTCGGGAGAGAGAAGAGGGCTGGAAGGGTGGGAATGGCTCCCAGCACGGAGCTGGGGAGCTGCCGGATCCGTGGGAAGGGACCAGGGGGAGATCCGCCAGCCCGGAGGTGGGAAATGTGCAAGGGGAGTGGCAGGGATGTGGCTGGGATGGAATTCCCAGAGAAACTGTGGCTGCCCCTGGATCTCTGGAAGTGTCCAAGGAAAGGTTGGAGGGGGCTTGGAGCAACCTGGGATAGTCCAAGGAAATGTTGGACAAGGCTTGGAGCAACCTGGGATAGTCCAAGGAAATGTTGGACAGGGCTTGGAGAAATCTGGGATAATCCAAGGAAAGGTTGGACGGGGCTTGGAGAAATCTGGGATCATGGAAGGTGTCAGGGGTGGAACTGGATGATCCTAAAGGTCCCTTCCAACCCAACCATCCCAGGATTCTACAATTCCTGGGATTCTGAGTCCCACCTTGGTGGGACATGGGAAAAAGAAGGGCTTTGCTTGTCCATGGACAAGACCCAGATCCCGACTCTCTGACCTCTCCCAATCCTACGGATCCACCCGGGCAGGATCCCCCAATCCCAGTGGGACGCCGCGCTTGGGTGGGAAGGGAAGCGGGACCCCCTCTTCGGTGGTGCCACCCCAAGATCCAGCAGTATCCCGAATATCCCGACTCATCCCAAGCCCTTTTCCAGGCCCACCTTCTCCTGGAGGCGCTCCAACATGGCCGCCAGGTGGGCCTCGCGGTTCTCCTTGTTGGATTCCATCTTCTGCGCCAGCTTCTCCTTGGCCATCTTGATGAAGTTGTTGTTCTCCTCGATGGCCTTCTGCATCACTTCCCGCTCGTGCTCCCGCTTCTCCGCCAGGTGCTTCAGCAGCTCCGCCTCCTGGTACTGGGGACACCACGGGGACATTCCCGGGATAAAGCCACCTCTTCCCAAACCAAAAACGCGGGGGAATTCCCAACCCAAAAATGGGGAACACAAAAATGGTGGGGGGGAATTACCAACCCAAAAATGGGGAACCCAAAAACGGGGGGTAATTCCCAACCCAAAAATGAGGAACCCAAAAACGTGGGGGAATTCCCAACCCAAAAATGGGGAACCCAAAAATGGAGGGGGAATTACCAACCGGGGGAATTACCAACCCAAAAATGGGGAACCCAAAAACGGGGGAGGAATTCCCAACCCAAAAATGGGGAACCCAAAAATGGGGGGGGGGAATTACCAACCCAAAAATGGGGAACCCAAAAATGGGGGGTAATTCCCAGCACAAAAACGGGGAACCCAAAAACAGGGGGAAAATTCCCAACCCAAAAATGGGGAACCCAAAAATGGAGGGGGAATTACCAACCGGGGGAATTACCAACCCAAAAATGGGGAACCCAAAAATGGGGGGTAATTCCCAGCACAAAAACGGGGAACCCAAAAACAGGGGGAAAATTCCCAACCCAAAAACAGGGAACCAAAAAATGGGGGGGAGGAATTCCCAACCCAAAAATGAGGAACCCAAAAATGGGGGAGGAATTCCCCAACCCAAAAATGAGGAACCCAAAAATGTAGGGGAATTCCCAACCCAAAAATGAGGAACCCAAAAACGGGGGAGGAATTCCCCAACCCAAAAATGGGGAACCCAAAAATGGAGGGGGGGGAATTCCCAACACAAAAACGGGGAACCCAAAAATGGGGAGGGGGAATTCCCAACCTGAAAATGGGGAACCCAAAAACAGGGGGAGAAATTCCCAACCTAAAAATGGGAAACCGAAAAACAGGAGGGGAATTCCCAACACGAAATGGGGAACCCAAAAACGGGGCAGGGGGAATTCCCAACCCGAAAACAGGAACCCAAAACCAGCCGGGGGCAATTCCCAACGCAAAAACAGGGAACCCAAAAACGGGGGAGGAATTCCCAACCCAAAAACGGGGAACCCAGAAACAGGTGGGGGGAATTCCCAACCCAAAAACAGGGAACCAAAAAATGGGGGGGAGAATTCCCAACTCAAAACTGGGGAACCCAAAAACAGGGGGGCAATTCCCAACCCAAATACAGGAAACCCAAAAATGGGGAGGGAATTCCCAACCCAAAAACGGGGAACCCAAAAACGGGGAACGGATGAGAGGGGTTTCACCCACCTTTCTCCTCTCCTCCGCCGCTTCCAGCTTCTTCTGGATCTCCTCCAGGGAAGGGTCGCGGCGCCGGGGCAGGGAGGCGTTGAATTCCGGAATTCCGTCGAAGGATGGTGGCTTCAGGATGACCTCGAAGGATTGGCCCGAGGTGCGCTTGTTGAGCTCGATCACTTCCATGTCGGAGATGACGCACCAGGTCAGATCCACCGTGTCTGGGTGGGGAAAAAGGGCGTGGAATCAGCGCCGGGAATTCCCATTCCGGGATTTCCGCACCCGTGGAAGCCGATTCCGCCATCCCCGGTATCCGTGAGTTTCATCCAGATTTAGCCTAAATGCATCCCTGGGGTTCAGGGATGTGGGGTGTGGCGTAGAAATTTTGGGATTCCCATGGATGGGGCTGAGCTGGGGATATCTGGGAGAGCTGAGGGTTGGGAATGTCCCTGTCTCTCCATCTCTCCCTGCTTTGGGGAATTGGATCATGATCCCATTCCCTGGATAACCTGGAGGAGCCCCCCAAGGCTCTTCCTTTTCCTCTGGACCTGGATCGGGATAAATCACTTGGAGCTGAAAAATACGGATATGGGATGAAGGGATGAAGGGATAAAGGGCTCCTGGAGCCTCCCTGCATCCCAACCCATCCACGGGGTCGGGTTGGGAATATTTGGGAGAGCTGAGGGCTGGGAATGCCCCTGTCTCTCCATCTCTCCCTGCTTTGGGAAATGGGAATGGGATCACGATCCCATTCCCTAGATAACCTGGAGAGGCCCCCCCCACAAGGCTCTTCCACGGCCTCTGGACATGGATTGGGATGAATCACCCAGAGCTGAAAAATATGGATACAGGATGAGAGAATGAAGAGCTCCCAGAGCTCCTCTGGATCCTAATGCATCCATGGGATCTGGTTGGGAATATTTGGGAGAGCTGAGGGTTGGGAATGTTCCTGTCTCTCCATCTCTCCCTGCTTTGGGAAGTGGGAATGGGATCGTGATCCCTTTTCCAGTGTAGATCCCATTCCCTGGATAACCTGGAGGAGCCCCCCAAGGCTCTTCCATGGCCTCTGGACATGGATTGTGATGAATCACCTGGAGATGAAAAATAGGGATACAGGATGAGGGAATGAAGAGCTCCCAGAGCTCCTCTGGATCCCAACCCATCCATGGGGCCAAGCTGGGAATATTTGGGAGAGCTGAGGGGGCTGGGTCAGCCCAAACCCCTCCAGATCCCAACCCAGCCTTGTGCTGAATTCCCAGAAAATTCCAGAGCTGCCGCTCCGTTCAAGAGTGACCCCGCTCATGCCAAGGAGGGGTTGAAGCCCCCCAGAGATCCCGGAATTCCCAGAATTCCGGGGGCTGCGGTGGGATTGGGAAGGGGGTCCCACCTTCGTAGGCGTAGGTCGGCTTGTTGAGGGGATCCGACAGGAAACAGGAGCAGAAGAGGGAGACGAGGGGCAGCTCCTTCATCTTCTCCTTGTAGGCTGGGAAGAGACGGCAGGATCAGGATCAGAGGGGCTCCGTGGGCCAGGGAAGGGTTGGGAGGGGGGAAAAGGGATGGAGGGAATTCCAAGGGTCGGGGAAGGGGTGGGATCGGGATCAGAGGGATGAGGGGACTCTATGGGCCAGGGATGGGATTGGGATGGGGAGGAAAAGGGATGGAGGGAATTCCAAGGGTCGGGGAAGGGGTGGGATCAGGATCAGAGGGATGAGGGGACTCCATGGGCTAGGGAAGGGTTGGGATGGGGAAGAAAAGGGATGGAGAGAATTCCAAGTGAGATCAGAGGGATGGAAGGGCTCCATGGGCCAGGAGAAGGTTGGGATGGGGGAAAAAGGGATGGAGGGATTTCCAAGGGTAAGGGAAGGGGTGGGATTGGGATGAGAGGGGTTGGGGGACTTCCATGTGCCAGGAAAAGTTTGGGATTGGGATCAGAGGAGTGAGGGGGCTCCATGTGCCAGGAGAAGGGTGGGATTGGGATGAGAGGGGTTGGGGGATTTCCATGTGCCAGGAGAGGGGTGGGATTAGGATCAGAGAGGTTGGGGGACTTCCATCTGCCAGGGAAGGTTTGGGATTGGGATCAGAGAGATGGAAGGGCTCCATGTGCCAGGAAAAGTTGGGGATTGGGAAAAAAGGGATGGAGGGATTTCCAAGGGTCAGGGAAAGGATGGGATTGGGATCAGAGGGGTTGGGGGGTTTCTATGTGCCAGGAAAAGTTTGGGATTGGGATCAGAGGAATGAAGGGGCTTCATGTGGCAGGAGAAGGGATGGGATTGGGATCAGAGGGGTTGGGGGATTTCCATGTGCCAGGAGAGGGGTGGGATTAGGATTAGAAGGATGGAAAGGCTCCATGTGCCAGGAGAAGGGTGGGATTGGGATCAGAGAGGCTGGGGGATTTCCATGTGCCAGGCAAGGTTTGGGATGGGGATCAGAGGGGTGGAGGGGCTGCCACATATCAGGAAAAGTTTGGGATTGGGGTCAGAGGGATGGGGGGGCTCCACGTGGCAGGAAAGGTTTGGGATTGGAGTCAGAGAGACTGGGGGGGTCACTCCATGCCAAGGAAGGGCTGGGATTGGGGTAAAAGGAATGGGGAGGCTCCAGGTGCTGGGGAAGGGGTGGGATGAGGATCAGAGGGATGAGGGGGTGTTCCGTGTGCCAGGGAAAGAGTGGGATTGGGATCAGAAGGATGGAAGGGCTCCATGCGCCAGGGAAGGTTTGGGATTGGGGGGGTTGGGGGATTTCCATGTGCCAGGAGAGGGGTGGGATTGGGATCAGAGGAATGAGGGGGCTCCATGTGCTACTGAAAGGGTTGGGATGGGGGAAAAAGGGATGGAGGGATTTCTAGGAGTCAGGGAAGGGATGGGATCGGGATCATAGGGATGGGGGGGCTCCATGTGCCAGGAAAGGAATGGGATCAGGATCAGAGGGATGGGGAGGAAATTCCACATTCCAAGGAAGGGATGGGATTGGGATCAGAGGAATGGGGGGAATTTCAAATTCCAGGGAAGGGATGGGATCATGATCAGAGGGATCGGGAATTCCCACATCCCCGGGAAGGGATGGGATCGGGATGGTGGCCAGCCCCAGATGTTCCAAGCAGGATAAACTGAGGATCGAGACGTGCAAAGGGAAAACTCGGGAAGGACTCGGGATTGTCCCGGGCTGCTGATCCCAGTTTGTCACCACCGGGATGCCGGGAGAATTCCAGGGCCAGGATGAGCCCGGGACACCCCGGGATGGGTTTGGGGTGCCGGGGAGGGGGGTGGGGGGATTTGGGTGGCGTACCGGCCAGAGTCATGGTGAGGAAATCCTTGGAATTCTGCAGGAAGAGCGATCCTGGGCCTGCGGAGAGAAGAAAGGGATGGGGGTCAGTGGTGGGGTCTTGGGAATGGGATGATGGGAACTCAGCGGGATGGAGGGATGGGATAATGGGATAAGGGATGGGATAATGGGATAACGGGATGCGATAACGGGATGGGATGGGATGGGATGGGATGGGATGGGGGGATGGGGTGGGATGGGAGGGGATGATGGGATGGGAACACACTGGAGTGATGGGATGGGATAATGGGATGGGATAACGGGATGGGATGGGATGGGATAAGATGGAATAATGGGATGGGATAATGGGGTGGAAATGCACTGGGATAATGGATGGGATGGGATGGGATGGGATGGGATGGGATGGGATGGGATGGGATGATGGGACAGGAACACCCTGGAGTGACAGGATGGGATGGGCACACACCAGGATGACGGACACATTCCATGAGATGTTCCTGGCACACACAGCCATTCCCAGCTCCACATTCCCAACCCACACCTGTGACGACACGTGCTGGGAGCCACACCTGGACACACCTGGACACACCTGGACCCCTCCCAAATTCCCCCTCCAATTCCCCCCACTCGTGTCCCGACATTCCCAGTCCCCAGCTCCCCCCTTCCCAATGCTCCAGAATCCTCTCCTGCATCCCACTGGGATCGTTCCCGGGGTCTCCAGGACCCCCACCCGCTTCCCAGGGCTTGGGATGGGAATTGGGAATGTGAAAACCAGGATAATCCGGGCTGTTCCCCATTCCCACGGTTTTTGGGTGTGGAAATGTGGAAACGCCCTTCCCAGCTGCACCAAAGCATGCAACGAGGTGGGATTTGGGGATTATTCCCGGGTTTTGATCCCCAAATCCCTCCTGTAAAACAGGGATCCTTAAATCCCTGCAGTTCCCGAGGGAACGAGCATTCCAGCGCTGCGCCACGCCCCACCCATCCCGAGAAATCCCAGCCCTCCTCCCCAAATCCTGCTGGGATCTGCCCTGGGAATCCCAAAAAAAACCCGGCTGCAGCTTCCAGGGGCTGCTGGGGGGTGGGAACAGGGAGAAAATCTGGGAATACCCAGCTGGGATCGCCATCCACTTTTCCAGGTGGGGCTGGTGGGGATGCTCCGATGGATTCCTGGATTCCGGTTATCCATGGATAACCCGGCTGGAAGAGATTCCCCGGCTCCTGCCTCCCTGCTGCCGGAATTCCCACCCCAAATCCAGCTTTTCCCTGGGATCCGCTGGCATTCCGTGCCCGCTCCCCAGACCTCACGTGGCGTTCCCACGGGATGAAACGTGGGGATCGCCCACCAGAGCCGCAACGGGTGGGAAACGGGATCCATCCCTATGGATACGGCTGGATGGGAGGGAGGGGAGTGGTCCAGTCCCGCTCCTGCCTGGATGGAGATGATTTTCCAGGGTTTTGGAGGAGGGGATTCCTTCCCTGCCCCATTCCCAATGGGAGTGGGATGTGGTAGGGGACCTGCTGCCGTCACCCCAAAATCCCAGCGTGGATGGGATGATCCCAATCCCGACCAGGCGATCCCATTCCTGACCATGTGATCCCAATCCTGACCAGGAGATCCCATTCCTGACCATGTGATCCCAATCCCAACCACGTAATCCCATTCCTGACCACATGATCCCATTCCCGACCACGCGACCCCATTCCCAACCACTCAATTCCATTCCCAACCATGTGATCCCATTCCAAACCACGCCATCCTATTCCCGGCTTCACAATCCCATTCCTGGCCACACAATCCCATTCCCAGCCTGGTGTTCCTATTCCTGACCACTCGACCCCATTCCCAACCACGGGATCCCATCCCTGACCACGCCATCCTATTCCCGGATGGACAATCCCATTTCCAACCACGGGATCCCATTCCCAGCCAGGTGATCCCATTCCTGACCTCTCGATCCCATTCCAAACCACGCCATCCTATTCCTGGCCACACAATCCCATTCCCAACCACATGATCCCATTCCTGACCACACCATCCCATTCCCGACCACGCCATCCCATTCCCAACCACACAATCCCATTCCCGGCCACGGAATCCCATTCCCAGCCAGCCACACGTGGCAGGGTGAGGAATCCCGCGGGATCCACCCCCGGCAGGGCTGCGATCCCTTTTCCCACCCTGAATTCCAAGGGAAGGACCCTCCCATCTCCCATATCCCGGGAATGCTGAAGAGGATCCTCCCAGGATAACAGGGTGAGGGTCTCCCAAAAATTCAGGGTGGGGATCCCAGGAATGCGGAGGGAAGGGGCTCAGCCCCGGGAATTTGGGACTCCGAGGGTTCTGGGGGGGCGAAATCCCGGGATTTTGGGGGGTCCGGGTCCCCCGAGGATGCTGCGGGGGGCGAAATCCCAGGATTTCGGGGCGGTTCGGGTCCCCCGAAAATTCTGAGGGTGCAAAATCCCGGGATTTTGGGGTATTCCGGTCCCTTAGGGATGCTGAGGGTGCAGAATCCCAGGATTTTGAGGGGGGTTGGGGTCCCCCAGGATTTTGAGGGTGCAGAATCCCGGGATTCTGGGGGGTTCGGGTCCCCCGAGGATGTTGAGGGTGCAGAATCCCGGGATTTTGGGGGGGTTCGGGTCCCCCAGGGATGCTGGAATGGGGGTCCTCCCTCAGAAATGGGGGTCCCCGAGGATCCCGGGAAAGCGGAGGGGGGTCGTCCCCTAAAGGCTTCTGGGGGTGGGGGGATTCTGCGGATCCCCGGAAAATTCTGGGAATTCTGGGAATGCTGGGGGTGCAGAATCCCTCGGGAATTCTGGGGGTGCGGAGCCCCAAAACCCAAATTAGGGGCGGAAGCCGAGGATGAGGATGAGGATGAGGATGAGGATGAGGATGAGGATGAGGATGGGGTGGGGAGCGGGGGGGAGAAATCTCCAAAAGAAACGGGATAAGGAATTCCAGACGGCTGGAAAACGCCCCGGGAAGAGCGGGACCAGCACCCCAAAAGGGATGGGGACACCAGGGGGACAAAATAGGGACCCCACCGCGACATCCAGAGCAAATCCCCCCCCCCCTCCTGCCCTGAACGGAACCGGCCAAAATTCTCCAAAAATTCCCCAAAAATTCCACGGGAGGCTGGTGGACTCACCCCACGGCGGTGGTCGCGCTGCTCCTGGCGCTCTCCCGGCTCCTTTAACGCGGCTTTGGAAGATCCCGGGCGGGGGGTCCCCAGCGCCCCCCATGACATCATCGCCCAGCCCTCTGATTGGTCGGGAGCCCGTGCGAATGAGGGCCCCGCCCGGTGACGTCACAGCCCGCAGCTATTTTGGGGTTGGAGCAGGGAAAGGAAGAAAAAAAAAAATGGGGAAAAAAAAGGGGATGGATGGAAAAATTAAGGGATTTTTTAAAAAAAGGGATTTGGGGTGAAAAAAGGGGATTTTGGGGGTTGGGTTGGAAGGGGGGATGCGGAGCGGGGAGGAGCTGCGGGGGACAAAGTGACAAAGGGACACGGAGGGGTTCGGGGCGTCGCAAGGGGGGCGAAGTGTCCCTGGTCCCTTCTTGTCACAGCGCGGGGACAGTGGGGTGTCCCCCGAATTTGGGGGGCAGTGGGGGGACAGCGATATGGGGACACAAGGGGGTGGCATCGATATGGGTGGGACAGTGGGGTGACATCGGTATGGGGGACAGTGGGGTGACATCAATATGGGGACAGTGGGGTGACAGCGATATGGGGACAGTGGGGTGACATCGATGGGGGGACAGTGGGGTGACATCGATATGGGGGACAGTGGGGTGACAGCGACATATATGGGGGGACAGTGGGGTGATACCGATATGGGGACAGTGGGGGGATACCGATATGGGGACAATGGGGTGACATCGATATGGGGGACAGGGGGGTGACATCGATATGGGGGGACAGTGGGGTGACATTGATAGGAGGACAATGGGGTGACATCGATATGGGGGCACAATGGGGGGACATCGATATTGGTGACAATGAGGTGTCCTTTCCATCCTGGGGGACAATGAGGTGACATCTCCAAGATTTAGGGACAATGGGTACCCTGTCCATCCTGGGGGGACAATGAGGTGTCACCCCCAAGATAATGGGGTGACATCTCCGAGATTTGGTGACAATGGGGTGTCCTGTCCATCCCAGGGAGCAATGGGGTGCTGTATCCAAGATTTGGGGACAATGGGGTGTCCCCTCCATGCTGAGGGACAGTAGGGTGACATACCCAAGATTTGGGGACATTGGGGTGTCATCTCTGAGATAAGGGGGTGATATACCCAAGATTTGGGGACAATGGGGTGTCCCCTCCATCCTGAGGGACATTGGGGTGTCATCTCCAAGGTTTGGGGACAATGTCCATCCCAGGAGACAATGGGGTGTCATCTCTGAGATAATGGGGTGACATCTCCAAGATTTGGGGACAATGGGTACCCTGTCCATCCTGGGGGACAATGAGGTGTCACCTCCAAGATAATGGGGTGATATCTCTGAGATTTGGGGACAATGGGATGTCCCCTCCATGCTGAGGGACAATGGGGTGACATCTCCAAGATTTGGGGACAATGGGTACCCTGTCCATCCTGGGGGACAATGAGGTGTCACCTCCAAGATAATGGGGTGACTTTTCCAAGATTTGGGGATAATAGCGTGACATCTCCAAGATTTGGGGACAATGGGTTGGCATCTCCAAGATTTGGGGACAATGGGGTGTCCTGTCCATCCCGGGGGACATTGGGGTGTCCCCTCCACCCTCCCACCCCCAGGACATGTCCCAATCCCATCCTGACCCCTCATTCCCAGCCCCAAATTCCCGCCTGGACTCATCCTCCTCCGATGTCACCCCACTGTCCCCCTATATCAATGTCACCCCATTGTCCCCAATCCGGGCCACGGGAACGCCGAGAGGCCGAGCCCCAGATCCCAAAACTATTTTGGGGCGAGCGGAGGCTCCAGGGAATCCGGGCGGAACAAGGGCACCTCCGGAGCGCCGAGTCCTTCCAAAATTCCGGCTCTCCTTCCCCAAATCCGCCTGATCCCGGCCTATTTTCCACCGGCCACGTGCCCGGCGCCCCTGGGAATCATCCCGGTATTTTTAGGTTCTGGATTTCTCCGTCACGCACGGAGCGCCGGGAGGGTTTTGGGAACGTGGATGGCTCTGGAAAAGGGATTTAGGGTGGGTTTGGGGGGCAGCACATCGGGAAGGACGGGATGGCCCTGTTGGAATTTGGGGGTGAATTGGGAATTCCGGCTCTGGAATGCTCGATTCCAGGTTGGAGAAATCTGGGATAGGGGAAGGCGTCCTTGGGGTGGGATTTAAGGACCGTTCCCACCCAAAACGTTCCATGACCCAAAGATTCCTGGCAGGGACACCCCACTGAAATCCCCGAACTTCCGATCCTTTCCCCGCCAGGTTCCATGCGGGCAGGGTTTGGGATTCCCATGGGAATTGGACTGGAGCACATTCCAGAGGGACAAAGGTCGGGAAAGGGTCAAATCCCAGTGGCCAAGCTGGGGACAAAAGGCCCTTCAGTGGCTCCGGGGACGTCCCGGCCGTGCCTGGCACCGGCGGCTCCTTTGAGATTCCCGGGATCCAGACCCTTCCCGGGATCCCAGCTCCGGGCGCCACCCCCTCCCTGGTGGCCTTGGTGGCCATGGATCGGCTGGAGCTGGGAATGGCACTGGGAGCACTGGGAGCACTGGGAGGGTCACACCTGGAGGTGGCTTCCTGATTTCAGGAGCGGCTTTTTTAAGGATGGATTTGGGATCGAATCCTGGAGCTGGGAATGGATCTGGGAGCACTGGGAGGGTCACACGTCCCCCATTGAGGAGTGGCTTTTTCAGGGATGGATTTTGGGATCAAATCCTGGAGCTGGGAATGGCTCTGGGAGGGTCACACCTGGAGGTGGCTCCTGTCCCCAATTTCAGGAGTGGCTTTTGAAGGGCTGGGCTGGAATTCCCAGAGAATCTGTGGGAATGTCCAAGGAAAGGCTGGATGGGGCTTGGAGCAGCCTGGGATTCTGGGATCAAGGACACTCAGGATCCATCCCCAGGGATTTTTATGGAATTGGGGGATGGAAAAGGGAAGGGAGACCCTTCCTGGAGTCCCCAATTCCCAGGGAAGCCCCTGGATCCCAAAATTCCTTTTCAAGGGGAATGAGGATGGGGATGGATCCAATGCCAGGCTGGGAGTGCTGGGAATGTGCAGCTGGATCAGGGGAGGATCCAGGGAATGCTTGGAGCCTTTTCCAGAGGCTCCAGGAGAGCTGGGATTTGGGCAAGGGCTGGAGGGCCAGGAGCCAGGGAATGGCTTCCAGTGGGAAAGGGGAGCTTGGGATGGTGGGATCTTGGGAAGGAATTCCCGGCTGGGCTGGAATTCCCAGAGAATCCCTGGGAGTGTCCCAGGAAAGGTGGGATCACCCCGGGATGCGGGAGGTGCCGGGGTTGGAATGGGGTGGGATTTGAGCTCCTTCCCGCCCAAACCATTCCCTTTCCATGATCCCGTCCCTGGGAATGCCGGCGGCTCCCTGGATTCCCGGAGAACCTCCCCCGGAGGCTCCCGCAGCCCCCAAAAATCCCCAAATCCCCCCAGAAATCCTCCAAATCCTTGGGATGCTCCGGGTACCAGGAGGGAGGGGCGGGGCGGGGCAAAGGCGCGGTGTCGGGCGCTGATTGGTTAGAAATGACATCATAGATTAGGCACAGCCAATGGGAGGCCGCCGGCTGTGGAGGCCCCGCCCCGAATCCTGGGAGGGTCCAGGGGGATTCCGGGAGTGGGGCGGGAATTGTGGGAAAAATGGGGAAAAAGTGATGGGATTTTTGTTGGAAATTGGGATAAAAATGGGGAAAAGGGACGGGGGAAATGTGGGGAAAATACGGGGAAAATTAGTGAAAATAAATGTGAATTAAATTTTAAAATAAATGCCAAAAAATAGAAAAGAAATTGCAAAACGATGCGAAAATAAATTTAAAATAAATGCTAAAATAAATATGAAATAAATTTAAAATATATAGAATGAACATAAAATAAATATAAACATAAACCCCTAAGATATTATATAAAACAAATATAAAAATAAATACAATACCCCCAAAATACAAAATAAATTCAAAATAAAAATTATTACAAATAAATAGTTATGATTAGATATAAAATATTCCTATAAAATATAAAATGCAAAATAATATATAAAAGAAATATAAAACCAGAAGTAAATCATTTATTTAAACACAAATTAATTAAAATTTTGTAATTAAGGTAAACATAAAAAGAATAATGAAGGTAAATGTAAAAATAGGAATAAACAAAAATAAGTCAAAAGCTAAAATGAAAGCTTAAAAAACAAAAATAAAAAGAGAAAAATAGTTTTAAAATAAAAATGAAAATAACAGTTAATAAAAATAAAAATTAATGTTACCATTTTAGAAATACAATTATTTTAATGTTAAAGTTGAAATTAAAACCTAGAGAAGAAAAATAAATATTAATTAATTTTTTTAATATCCACTATCAAACAAAATTAATTTAAAAATTAGAAATTAAAACCTAAAACCAAAATAAATTAACACCTGAAAAATAAAAAAACAAATTTAAAAAAAAAGAAAATAAATAGAAAAATCAAAATAGAAATAAAAATAATAGAAATAGAAATTGAGATAGAAATAGAAAATAAAAATAGAAATAAAAATCAAAAATTAAAAAAATTAAAAATAAATAAAAATTCCAGCATCTCCCTTTTGTTTTCCCTCCTCCGGCTCCTGTTCCTGAGGAACTTCCCGAGCAAATGGTGGGAAACCATGGAAACCACCCACTCCCGTCAGAATCCGGGCAGGAAAAAAGCAGGAAAAAGGCAGGAAAAGGTCTGGAAGGGCAACCCAGACCCTTTCCCTTTCCCCATGGAATCACTTGAAATCCCAACGACTCACCCGGACCTGGAAAAAAAAATGTTTAATTCCGGGTAAAAACTCCGAAATTCCTCATTTTCCCAACACCAGTGATGCATCTTCACTGGATTCCTGGGAAGAGCTGGGAATTCCGGGAAAAAAAAACCCTTGGAGGGATAAAGTCATGGGGAAAAGGGTGGAGGAGGTGGGATACTCCCAGGGATGCTCCCACTGATGGTTTTCCATGTGTCAAATCCTGTGGGATTTACCCATTCCAAGAGCTGGGATAAGGATCGCCGTTCACAGCAGGGATTCCTGGATCCTTGAAAACTGCGGGAAAAGCCCCTAAATCCTTTAATTCCTTATTTAATCCTTATTTGTCAGGGAAATCCCTTCCCCCCAGAGCATTCCCAGTTCGGATCCACGTCAGAGAGCGGCAGGAAAATTTGGGATTTGGGCACAGAACCACACAGGGAGATACATCGATAACATTTCTAATATTTATTAACATTTATTAACGATAAAAACCTGAGATGTTACAAACAAAATATTCTTTGCATCCCTGCTCATCCTCCTTTTTCCCACCTGGAAAAGCACCCGGAGAACCCCACCAGGAGGTGCCCTAGGTGGGGACATCCTCAAGGACACGGACCCGGAGCGGGCAGATCCGGAGCGTGTTGGTGTTGGCGTCCCCCTGGGAGCTCCCCACGTAGAAATAGGGGAAGACGACGCCGCCGAACTTCTCGTGGAAGGTGTAGATGTGGCTCTGGAGCTCGGCGTCGTAGAAGGACAATTCCCCCTCGGTGCAGTCCAGCTCCACCCGGACCCGCCGGATGTTGCCCAGCGCCGTCTGCGAGCGCACGGCGTTGGACGCCCGGCACTCGTCCTTGCCGTGGAGGTGGTAGATGTACCAGAAGCCCGAGCGGGAATCGTGGTGGAAACTCCAGTGGGATCCTTTGTGGGGCCGGGACACGCCCACCCTCCAGTTGGTCAGCCCGCCCAGGTCCACCTCCCAGGTGTGGAAGCCTTCGGAGAAGCCGCGGGATCCCAGGATGCAGGGGGCGGAGGTGAAGCGCTCCGGGTTTTCCACGGAGCCTTTGTAGCCGCAGCTGGAGACGCTGGAGAGGTCCTCGGACACGGAGAGCCAGCCGGCGGCAGAGTTGGGATCCAGGCTGAAGGGGACTGGCCGGGAAGGGGAATGTTTTATGGGAAGTTCGCAGCTTGGTAGGGATCCCTCTGTGGAGCCCTCCGTGGATCCACCCATGCATTCATCCCTCCATCCATCCATTGATCTTTCCATGGATTCGTCCATGGATCCTTCCATCCATCCATGGATCCTTCCATGGATTCATCCATGGATCCCTCCATCCATCCATGGATACTTCCATGGATTCATCCATCCCTCCATCCATCCACAGATTCTTCCATGGATTCATCCATCCCTCCATCCATCCACAGATTCTTCCATTGATCTGTCCATCTGTCCCTCCATCCAAGGATCCCTCCTTCCCTCCCTCCACCCATCCATCCATCCATCCATGGATCCATCCCTCCATCCATAGATTGTCCGTCCATCCATCCATCCATCCATCCTTCCATCTGCCCCTCCATCCCTGGATCCATCCCTCTATCCATCCATGGATCCTTCCATGGATTCATCCATCCCACCATCCATGGATCCATCCCTTCATCCATCCATGGATGCCTCCATGGATCCATGCATCCTTCCGTTGATCTGTCCATCTGTCCATTCATCCACGGATCCATCTCTCCATCCATTCATGGATCCATCCCTCCACCCATCCATCTCATCCATCCACAGATCCACCCATGGATCCATCCATCCATCCATCATCCATCCATCCATCCATCCATCCATCCATCCATCCCTCCATCATCCATCCATCATCCATCCATTCATCTATCCATCCCTATCCCTGATTCCATCCATCCATGGATCCTTCCATGGATCCGTCCATCCATCCATCACTATCCATGGATTTGTCCCTGGCAAACGCACATTCCCAAGTTCTCCTTTTGAGGAAAAAGCCCCTCCCTTCACTTCCCCAATCCCCAATCCCAGCTCCACATTTCCCATCTTTCCAGACCCCACAACCACCATTTTTAGGGAAGAATCCATCTCCACACTTTCCGTCTTTCCAGACCCCCTGGAAAAACCCGTTCCGGACATTCCCGGCTCCTCACCGGCGGTGATGGTGTCCAGCATCTTCTTCCACACGTTGTACTGCAGCGATCCCAGGTACTTGGCCACGTCCAGGAGCATTCCCAAGGGAACAGCTTCCGGCTCCTCGGCCGTGCAGGCGATCCTAGGGCAGGGATTGACCACGGAGAAAGGATTGGGATGAGGCACCCGGCATCTCCCAAGCTTCTTCTCCCTCAATTCCCACAAAATCTGGGATTTAACGCTTCCCGCAAACCCTGAAATTCCGCTTCGTGTACCCGCCATCCTGCCCGGAGCACCCAGGGGACAACCAGCACCTCGGAGGGGACGCTGGAATTTTCTTGGAGCGAGGACCTCAGGAGACCCCCATCCAGCCACCGGGAAGGGCTCAGCCATTCCCAAATTCCCATGAACACGACGGGATCAGGACCTACCTCCGCTTGCGGTTCTTGTGGGTCTGGAAAACAAAAGAGGGAGACACCGGGAATCAGATCCCGGCCGCCACCGGAATTCCGACAGCCTATGGATCACACAGGGGAGGCGGGATCCGGGCCGGGAGCGGGATCCCGGTGGGAATGAGCATCGGGAATGTGGGAATTACCATCAGGAATTTGTAGTCGTCCTGCTTGAGATCGGCGTGGAGCCGCGCGGCCTCGTTGAGCAGGGCCTGGCTGGCCTCGGCCAGCTCTTCCATCTTTCCCTGGATCAGATCCTGCTTCCGCCCCGTCTCCTCCCGGAGCTGCGCCAGCACCGCCTGCTCCTCGTCCCACAGGAACTTGTGCAGCTTCTCGAATTCCCACTTCACCTGCCGCTCCAGACGCTCCGATTCCACCTGGGAATGTTTCATCCCTCCATCCATCCATTGATCTTTCCATGGATTCGTCCATGGATCCTTCCATCCATCCATGGATCCTTCCATGGATTCATCCATGGATCCCTCCATCCATCCATGGATACTTCCATGGATTCATCCATCCCTCCATCCATCCACAGATTCTTCCATTGATCTGTCCATCTGTCCCTCCATCCAAGGATCCCTCCTTCCCTCCCTCCACCCATCCATCCATCCATCCATGGATCCATCCCTCCATCCATAGATTGTCCGTCCATCCATCCATCCATCCATCCTTCCATCTGCCCCTCCATCCCTGGATCCATCCCTCTATCCATCCATGGATCCTTCCATGGATTCATCCATCCCACCATCCATGGATCCATCCCTTCATCCATCCATGGATGCCTCCATGGATCCATGCATCCTTCCATTGATCTGTCCATCTGTCCATTCATCCACGGATCCATCTCTCCATCCATTCATGGATCCATCCCTCCACCCATCCATCTCATCCATCCACGGATCCACCCATGGATCCATCCATCCATCCATCCATCCATCCATCCATCCATCCATCCATCCATCCATCCATCCATCCATCCATCCATCCATCCATCCATCCATCCATCCATCCATCCAATCATCCATCCATCCATCCATCCATCCATCCATCCATCCCTCCATCATCCATCCATCATCCATCCATTCATCTATCCATCCCTATCCCTGATTCCATCCATCCATGGATCCTTCCATGGATCCGTCCATCCATCCATCACTATCCATGGATTTGTCCCTGGCAAACGCACATTCCCAAGTTCTCCTTTTGAGGAAAAAGCCCCTCCCTTCACTTCCCCAATCCCCAATCCCAGCTCCACATTTCCCATCTTTCCAGACCCCACAACCACCATTTTTAGGGAAGAATCCATCTCCACACTTTCCGTCTTTCCAGACCCCCTGGAAAACCCCGTTCCGGACATTCCCGGCTCCTCACCGGCGGTGATGGTGTCCAGCATCTTCTTCCACACGTTGTACTGCAGCGATCCCAGGTACTTGGCCACGTCCAGGAGCATTCCCAAGGGAACAGCTTCCGGCTCCTCGGCCGTGCAGGCGATCCTAGGGCAGGGATTGACCACGGAGAAAGGATTGGGATGAGGCACCCGGCATCTCCCAAGCTTCTTCTCCCTCAATTCCCACAAAATCTGGGATTTAACGCTTCCCGCAAACCCTGAAATTCCGCTTCGTGTACCCGCCATCCTGCCCGGAGCACCCAGGGGACAACCAGCACCTCGGAGGGGACGCTGGAATTTTCTTGGAGCGAGGACCTCAGGAGACCCCCATCCAGCCACCGGGAAGGGCTCAGCCATTCCCAAATTCCCATGGACACGACGGGATCAGGACCTACCTCCGCTTGCGGTTCTTGTGGGTCTGGAAAACAAAAGAGGGAGACACCGGGAATCAGATCCCGGCCGCCACCGGAATTCCGACAGCCTATGGATCACACAGGGGAGGCGGGATCCGGGCCGGGAGCGGGATCCCGGTGGGAATGAGCATCGGGAATGTGGGAATTACCATCAGGAATTTGTAGTCGTCCTGCTTGAGATCGGCGTGGAGCCGCGCGGCCTCGTTGAGCAGGGCCTGGCTGGCCTCGGCCAGCTCTTCCATCTTTCCCTGGATCAGATCCTGCTTCCGCCCCGTCTCCTCCCGGAGCTGCGCCAGCACCGCCTGCTCCTCGTCCCACAGGAACTTGTGCAGCTTCTCGAATTCCCACTTCACCTGCCGCTCCAGACGCTCCGATTCCACCTGGGAATGTTGGCACCTTGCTCCAGGTGGGGACGGCGGCAGCGCCCCAATTCCCTGGGGTCCCCTTCCAGGCAGCTCCAGAGCTCAGGGATTCCCTGGGATCACGCTGCGCTTCCCAAATTCCCATCCCCACTTCCCAAACCCCCACTGCTCTCCTTTTCCAGGATGGGATCAGTGCTCCAACCCCGGCTGCGTGTGCAGGATCGGGATTGGGATCAATCCCACCTCTGGAGCACCCAAATTCCCTGGATTCCCCCTTCCCAGAGCTCAGGGATTCCCTGGGATTCAATGGGATCATGCTGCCCGTCCCAAATTCCCTTCCCTGCTTCCCAAATCCCCATCACTCTCCTCTCCTGGATGGGACCGGAGCTCCACTCCAGTGAACGTGCAGGATCGGGATCAGGATTGGGATTGGGATCAGGATTGGGATTGGGATCGGGATCAGGATTGGGATCAATCCCAGCTCCGGGAGGGAACACGCACCTCGTTGTGCCGGGAGATGGATTCGTAGGATCGCCGCATGGCCCCGAAATCCTTGGCCTTATCCCGCAGGGATGACTCCATGTTCGCCAGCTTGGCCTGCGGGGAGGAGACTCCCTCAGGACTCCCCCATTCCCAGGATTTTCTGGGATTTTTCCAGGATAAACACCCCTGGAGCGGGATCCTTGCTCCATCCAACTCTTCCCCTCCGGCAGGCAGGAAGAAGAGGAGCTTTGCTCCATAGGGAATAATCCTCCCTGTTTTTTCGGGATATCCCATCCCAGTGCCGTGGCAGTCCCATTCCCGTTCCCATTCCCAGGAACACCGGCCAAGCTTTTCCCGCCACGTTTGAAATCCAGCGGGATGAGTCAGGGCGGCGCCGGCTGTTTTCCAGCGTGTCCTGGCAGCATTCCCAGCTCCTGGCTGCATCCCATCCTCCTCCTCCCCCTCTTCCTCCTCCTCCTCCTCCTCCTCCTCCTCCTCCTCAGGCAGCCACAGCCCGCGCCTCCTTTCTGCTGGAATTGTGCAACTCCCAAATCCCAGCCCCGCTCCCAAACCCTGGAATAACCAGCGTGGCCGGATCCAGGCTGGGATCAAGGGAATCACCAAACCACCGGGAATAATCATCCCGCTCCCCTTTCCCGCAGGATTGTTATCCGGGATGGCGCCGGATAATTAAAAGGCAGGAGAGCACCCAGCAGCTGCCACATCCCTGCAGGGAAGCGTGGCTGCCTCATCCCAAATCCTGGCAAATTTGGGACAGCACCAGGTTTTAGGGATGCCTCTTTTTGTCATCCATCTATGGATGCATCCATGGATCCAATCCCTCCATCCATCTCTGTTCATCCATGGATCCATCCATCCAGGGATCCATCACTCCCTCCCTCCATCCTTCCATGGATCCATAGATGGATCCATCCCTCCATGGATCCATTCCTCCATCCCTTCATCCATGGATCCATCCCTCCATCCATCCATGAATCCATCCATCTATGGACCCATCTATGGACCTATCTATGCATCCATCAATGGATCCATCATCCATCCCTCCATCCATTTATGGTTCCATCTATGGATCCATGGATCCATCCATCCCTGCATCCATCCATGGATCCATCCATCCCTCCATCCATCCATGGATCCATCCATCATCCATCATCCCTCATCCATCCCTCCATCCATCTATGGTTCCATCTATGGATCCATGGATCCATCCATCCCTGCATCCATCCATGGATCCATGGATCCATCCATCCCTCCATCCATCCATCATCCATCCATCCCTCCATCCATCCATCATCCATCCGTCATTCATCCATCCATCATCCATCCATCCATCCCTCCATCCATCCATCATCCATCCGTCATTCATCCATCCATCCATCCATCCCTCCATCCATCCATCCATCCATCCATCATCCATCCATCCATGGACCCCTCCCTCCCTCCCCTTCTCCCTCCTCACTCCCTCACCCTAAAATCCGCCGCCGCCTCCTGCACCGGCCTCATCTTGTGCCCCTCGTGCTGCTCGGAGCTCTGGCAGGCGAAGCACGCCAGCTCCTTGTCCTCCAGGCAGAAGAACTTGGGCTCCTCCTGGTGCAGCGGGCACAGAGCCACGCCGCGGCTCTGCCGCTGCCCTTCCTCCTTCATCACCAGCTCCACCAGGTTCTTGAGCGTGTGGTTGACGCGGAGATCTCCCAGCGAGGACCTCTCCTTGCACAGGGGACACGCGTGCCGCTGGTTCTCCCACGAGCGGCTGATGCAGCTCCTGCAGAAGTTGTGGCCGCACGGCAGGGTCACGGCTTCCCGGAACGGCTCGTAGCAGATGGGGCACAGCAATTCCTCCTTCAAGCCCTGCGTGCTGCACGGAGCTGCCGAGCTGCTGGAGCAGGGATCGTCTTCTTTTTCCATGCTGCGGGGAGGGATTTTGGGAATGCGATTTTTATTTTTTTTTTTCCCCCCCCTCAAGAACTGCCCCGACCGGACCGACGGCTCCGCTTCTGATGCAACCGCTCGGTTTCCTGCCGGTGACTCAGCCGCGCTCCCTCCCGCACGCTGACACCGCCCCGGGGCCGCTGCCGGGGGGGTTCCGGCCCGCGGGGACGGCGGCAAGAGCGGCCGGGACCCCCCCAGATCCGGGGTCGGACCGAGAGCCGAGACCAGGACACGCCCGGGGCAGCCCCCGTGCCCGGTTCTGGGTCCCCACACCCCGGTCCCCCAAACTCGGGGCAGCCCCGGTGCCCGGTTCGGGATCCTCACACCCCGTTCCCCAAATTCGGGGCAGGCCGGTGCCCGGTTCTGGGTCCCCACGTCCCGGTCCCCCAAACTCGGGGCAGCCCCGGTGCCCGGTTTGGGATCCCCACACCCCGGTCCCCCAAACTCGAGGTTGCTCCGCTGCCGGATTCGGGACCCCACGTCCCGGTCCCGGTCTCCCAATCTCGGGGCAGCCCCGGTGCCCGGTTCTGGGTCCCCAGGTCCCGGTCCCCACCCCGGGGCTGCTCCGGTTTCAGCAGTTCGGGGCTCCCCCGGTGCCCGGAACCGGCTCCCCCGCCCTCTCCCGGGGCCGCTCTGGTGCCCGGTTCCCCCCCTTTTCTCCGCCGGGACAGCCCCGGTGACCGGAGCTGGTTCCTCCGTCCCGGACCCGGATTTGGACCCTCACCCCGGGGTTCTCCCCGGGCCCCGGGGCAGCCCCGGGTCCCCAAACTCGGGACCGGACCGGTGTTCCCCCAACCCGGGGCAGCCCCGGGTGTCCAGACCTCCAATCCCGGGGCTGCTCCTGTGCCGGGACCCCCTCCTTTCCCGGGGCCGCTCCGGTGCCCGGTCCCGCTCCCCCACCCTCGGCCCAGCTCTGTCCCCCATCCCGGGGCCACTCCGGTGTCCCGTACCCCAATCCCGGTGCCCCGTACCCAATCCCGGCGTCCCGTACCCCAATCCCGGTGTCCCGTACCCCAATCCCGGTGCCCCGTACCCCAATCCCGGCGCCCCCCCGTACCCAATCCCGGTGCCCCGTACCCCAATCCCGGTGTCCCGTACCCCAATCCCGGTGCCCCGTACCCAATCCCGGTGTCCCGTACCCCAATCCCGGTGCCCCGTACCCCTCCAATCCCGGTGCCCCGTACCCAATCCCGGTGCCCCGTACCCCAATCCCGGTGTCCCGTACCCCAATCCCGGTGCCCGCTCCCGCTCCGTCCCCCACCCCGGCCCCGCTCCACGTGGGATCCCGGTACCTCCGGGCCCTCCCCGGTGCCCGCTGCCGGTTCCGGGGGTTCCCCGGGCGGCGTCCCCGCTACCGGGGGTTGCCACAGGTGGGCGGGGGTCTCACCTGGCGGAGGGGCACCGTTTGCACCACGCCTTCCTCCGCTGCAGCCGGAGCAGGGGGCCCCGCTCGGCTTCCTGCGACATCCCGGTGTTCCCGATATTCCCGGTGCTCCCGGAGGGCGGAGCGGGATGGGAGGGTCGGGATGCAGCTCCGGGGGAGGCTCCCGCTGCTGGCCCGGCCTCTCCCGGCCCGGAGCCGCCTCCCGGTGGGACCGAGACCCCCCCTCCCCTCCCCCAACCCGGGAATTTCGGGATCTCGGAAATTCCGATACCCAGTTTTCCCTCTGACCCTGTTTCCCTCGGGAATGGGGTTTGCCGAGGAATCCAACCGGGATTTTCCAGGCGCGGCGCCCGCCTGGCGTTGTGCCCGGTCCTGGTTTTTCCTTTTCCCTGTTTTTCACCCGCTCCAGAATTCCCTGGGGTTTTGGTTTTTTTTTTTTTTTTTTTGTTTCTAAGCCGGGAGTCCCGATATCCAAGGAAAGATGAACAAAACGGGGGGAAAAAAAGAAAAAAGAAAAAGGTGGGAAAAAAAGAAAAAAAGGGGGGGAAAAGGACAAAAAAAGGAAAAAAGGGGAAAAAAGGGGAAAAAAAAGGAAAAAAAAAAAAGAAAAAAAAGAAAAATGAGAGAAAAAAGAGAGGGGAAAAAAAAAAGGAAAGAAAGAGAAAAAAACAATGAATAAAAACAAAAGAAAAAAATTTTGTTTTTTTCCCAAACCTTCGGAGCCGTGTTTTCCACAGGCTCGGAGTCCAAGGTTAAAGATAAAACCGGCTGGGAATCGGCTCCGGGAATGTGGGAATGAGATTTGACTGGTGGGAAGAGGGGGGTGGAGGTTGGCAGGGACGGGAAAAATCCCTGCTGGAAAAATCCCGGCCTCTGGAGCCATCCCGGCCTGGAATTTGTGGGAATTAGGGACAGGCAAAGGTGACTGGGGTGGGGTTTTTTGGGATCATGGAATTATTTAGGGTGGAAAACCCTCAGGAATCAGGGAATTCCAGGATCCCCTGTCACCCCCGCCCAAATCCACAGGGATTTGAAATCCCACCAGGAATAGGGACTGGAAACCCTTTCCAGGCAGGAATTCTTTCCAGGTCCTTTTCCCCACCGGGCAGAATTCCAGCCTCGAGCATTCCATGGGGTTCTCGGGACCCGGGGATCCTTGGAGCTGTCAGGGATATTTGGGATTTTTGGGAAGGAATTCTTCCCTGGGAGGGTGGGGAGGAGCTGGGGTGGAATTCCCAGAGAATTCCTGGAGAGAAGTGTCCAAGGAAAGGTTAGAGCATGCTGGGATTGTGAAATTCCAAGAATTTGACGATTCCTGGCCTCAGATCCCATGGTTTTGTGGCGTTTCCAACAATTCCAAGAATTCCCTGGATCATGGAAGGTGTCAGGGTTGGAATGGGATGGGATTTAAGCTTCCATCCTGGAATTCCAGGCCCCAGATCCCACAGCTTTGTGGCACTTCCCAGAATTCCAGGAATTCCCTGGATGTTGGAAAGTGTCGGGCTTGGAATGGGATGAGATTTAAGCTTCCATCCTGGAATTTGAGGATTCCACACCTCAGATCCCACAGCTTTGTGGCACTTCCCACAATTCCAAGAATTTCCTGGATCCAGGAATTCCCTGGATACTGGAAGGCTTGGATTTGGGATGGGATTTAAGCTTCCATCCCGGAATTCCATGCCTAAGATCCCACAGCTTTGTGGCACTTCCCAGAATTCCAGGAATTCCCTGGATGTTGGGAAGTGTTGGGCTTGGAATGGGATGGGATTTAAGCTTCCATCCCGGAATTCTGTGCTGCAGGACCCACAGCTTTGTGGCACTTCCCGCAATTCCAGGAATTCCCTGGATGTTGGGGACACCTGGACATGCTCCCATTCCCGAGCTGCTCCGCACACAGATCCAGGTTTGGGAATGATTTATTAACCCCTGCCAGGAACTCCCGGCTCAGATCCAGGGAAATCCACACCCGGCGCCGGCGATTCCCGGGTTTAGCTCCATCCCGGTGGGATCCGTGTCCGGAATATCCCCGGGAATGGGAAGGCTGAGCTCACTGGCCTTGCGTGGATCCCAAATATTCCTCCAGCAGCATTCCCAGCTCCGAGTTCTGCCGCTGCAGGGCGGTGGCCTCGGAAAAGAGCTCGGATCTCCGGGTCAGCACTTTGCTGGGAAAGAGACACCGGGATAACGTGGAAAGTCCATGGGATTACGTGGAAAATCCCTGGAATTGTCCCAGTCCTGCCACCCACCCCAGGCACTCACTGATATTCCGAGAGTGCGGCTCCAAGCGCGTCCCAAAGTTTGAGTTTCCGCTCGGGAATGACGCGGGTCAGGGCTTCCCAGTATTCCCCGTCCTTGGAATTGTCCCGGAGATCCTGGATTTCCTTGGGGGGTCCTTCGTCCCTGTGGGTGGAAAACAAAGCTTTGGGATGGAGAACAAATCCATGGCAACTGGGAATTCAAAACTGGGAAACAAGTCCTTGGGATGGAGAACAAATCTTTGGGATGGAGAGCAAATCCTTGGGATGGAGAACAAAACTTTAGGATGATGAACAAATCTTTGGGATTGAGAACAAAACTTTAGGATGGAGAACAAATCCTTGGGAAGGAAAACAAAACTATGGGATGGAGAGCAAATCCTCGGGATGGAGAAAAAACCCTTGGGATAGAGGACAAATCCTTGGGATGAAGAACAAGTCTTTGGGATAGAGGACAAATCCATGGCAACTGGGAATTCAAAATAGGGAAACAAATCCTTGGGAAGGAGAACAAATCCTTGGGATGGAGAGCAAATCCTTGGGATGGAGAACAAATCTTTGGGAATAGTGAACAAATCTTTGGGATAGAGGACAAATCTTTGGGACAGAGGACAAATCCTTGGGATGATGAACAAATCTTTGGGATTGAGAACAAAACTTTAGGATGGAGAACAAATCCTTGGGAAGGAAAACAAAACTATGGGATGGAGAGCGAATCCTTGGGATGGAAATCAAAACCTTGGGATGGAGAACAAATCTTTGGGAGAGAGGACAAATCCTTGGGATGGAGAACAAATCCTTGGGAAGGAGAACAAAGCTTTAGGATGGAGAAGAAATTTTTGGCATGGAGAAGAAACTCTTGGCATGGAGAGCAAATTCTTGGGATGGAGAACAAATCTTTGGGATAGAGAAAAAAAAACTTGGGATGGAGAACAAGTCCTTGGGATGGAGAACAAATCCTTGGAATGGAGAGCAAATCCTTGGGATGGAGAACAAGTCCTTGGGATGGAGAGCAAATATTTGGGATGGAGAGCAAATCCTTGGGATGGAGAACAAGTCCTTGGATGGAGAACAAATCCTTGGATGGAGAACAAGTCCTTGGGATGGAGGGCAAATATTTGGGAACAGAAAATAAAACCCTTGGGGTGGAGAACAAATCTTTGGGATTGAGAACAAACTCTGCCTTTCCCTCCCTTCCCGGATCCTGGATCATCTCCTGCCTGGTGATTCCCAGCCTTGGGAATCTCCTGATCCCTCAGGGAAGGTCGGGAATCTCTTTCTCCAAGCAGAACAACCCAGGAACCCCCAGGACATTCCCTGGATCCCGGTTTGGCTCCAATCCCAGTGCCATCCCTATTCCCACCTGAGCTTGACAAATTCCTGTAGGAATTCCCTCAGGATTGTCAGGACATGGTCCACTTGGATGGACGGGATGCGAGGGGTGCTCCCGAGGGGCTGGCGCTGATCCTGCTGGGAATGGGATCCGCTCTTCCCTCGCTCCTCAGCCGGATCCGCGGGATCTTCCGCCTGGCTGACCTGCAGGGAGAAAAGCCTGGTGTGGAATTTTCAGGATGAACACACCCATCCTCCCTGCCGGAATTCTTGGGAAGCCTTCCCGGGGATCCTGGGATCTGCCGGGCTCTCCCCTGGTGATCCCACCTGGATCTTGGGCGCGTGGTGGGATTCGTAGTCCAGGAAAAAATCCACGAGGGCACGCAGCTCGTCCTCGTCCTCGATCCGGAGGGCCTGGAAAAGCGGGAATTCCGTCAGGGATGGGCAGGGGAAGGGACGGGAATTTTCCAGGAGCAGAGGGAGTGATGGAATTCCGGCAAAAGCCGGCTGAGGAAGGAATGGTTGGGAAGAGGTTGATGTGGGATAGCCAGGAATATCCATGGATTGCAAAGTCTGGGAACATTCTGGAGGAGCCCTGGAGGCGTTTAAATCATCGGGATGGGCTGGAGGTGGGAATCTGGGAATCGTGGAATGTTCTAGGTGGGAAGGGACCTCACAGGTCATCCCATTCCGTGGGCAGGGACACCTTCCATGATCCCAAACCTTGAACGTTCCCAGGGATCCAGGGGCAGCCACGGCTTCTCTGGGAATTCCAGCCCAGCCAGGAATTCCTTCCCAAGATCCCACCATCCCAAGCTCCCCTTTCCCACTGGAAGCCATTCCCTGGCTCCTGAGCTCGGATCTCCGGGTCAGCACTTTGCTGGGAAAGAGACACCGGGATAACGTGGAAAGTCCATGGGATTACGTGGAAAATCCCTGGAATTGTCCCAGTCCTGCCACCCACCCCAGGCACTCACTGATATTCCGAGAGTGCGGCTCCAAGCGCGTCCCAAAGTTTGAGTTTCCGCTCGGGAATGACGCGGGTCAGGGCTTCCCAGTATTCCCCGTCCTTGGAATTGTCCCGGAGATCCTGGATTTCCTTGGGGGGTCCTTCGTCCCTGTGGGTGGAAAACAAAGCTTTGGGATGGAGATGGGAAGCTTGGGATGGAGAAGAAACCCTTGGGATGGAGAATGAATCCTTAGGAATAGAGAACAAATGCTTGGGATGGAGAGCAAATCCTTGGGATGGAGAACAAATCTTTGGGAATAGTGAACAAATCTTTGGGATAGAGGACAAATCTTTGGGACAGAGGACAAATCCTTGGGATGATGAACAAATCTTTGGGATTGAGAACAAAACTTTAGGATGGAGAACAAATCCTTGGGAAGGAAAACAAAACTTTGGGATGGAGAGCGAATCCTTGGGATGGAAATCAAAACCTTGGGATGGAGAACAAATCTTTGGGAGAGAGGACAAATCCTTGGGATGGAGAACAAATCCTTGGGAAGGAGAACAAAGCTTTAGGATGGAGAAGAAATTTTTGGCATGGAGAAGAAACTCTTGGCATGGAGAGCAAATTCTTGGGATGGAGAACAAATCTTTGGGATGGAGAACAAATCCTTGGGATTAGAGAACAAATCTTTGGGAATAGTGAACAAATCTTTGGGACAGAGGACAAATCCTTGGGATGGAGAACAAATCCTTGGGATGATGAACAAATCTTTGGGATTGAGAACAAAACTTTAGGATGGAGAACAAATCCTTGGGAAGGAAAACAAAACTTTGGGATGGAGAGCGAATCCTTGGGATGGAAATCAAAACCTTGGGATGGAGAACAAATCTTTGGGAGAGAGGACAAATCCTTGGGATGGAGAACAAATCCTTGGGAAGGAGAACAAAGCTTTAGGATGGAGAAGAAATTTTTGGCATGGAGAAGAAACTCTTGGCATGGAGAGCAAATTCTTGGGATGGAGAACAAATCTTTGGGATAGAGAAAAAAAAACTTGGGATGGAGAACAAGTCCTTGGGATGGAGAGCAAATCCTTGGGAAGGAGAACAAAGCTTTGGGATGGAGTGCAAATCCTTGGGATGGAGAGCAAATCCTTGGGATGGAGAACAAGTCCTTGGATGGAGAACAAATCCTTGGATGGAGAACAAGTCCTTGGGATGGAGAGCAAATATTTGGGAACAGAAAATAAAACCCTTGGGGTGGAGAACAAATCTTTGGGATTGAGAACAAACTCTGCCTTTCCCTCCCTTCCCGGATCCTGGATCATCTCCTGCCTGGTGATTCCCAGCCTTGGGAATCTCCTGATCCCTCAGGGAAGGTCGGGAATCTCTTTCTCCAAGCAGAACAACCCAGGAACCCCCAGGACATTCCCTGGATCCCAGTTTGGCTCCAATCCCGATGCCGTCCCTATTCCCACCTGAGCTTGACAAATTCCTGTAGGAATTCCCTCAGGATTGTCAGGACATGGTCCACTTGGATGGACGGGATGCGAGGGGTGCTCCCGAGGGGCTGGCGCTGATCCTGCTGGGAATGGGATCCGCTCTTCCCTCGCTCCTCAGCCGGATCCGCGGGATCTTCCGCCTGGCTGACCTGCAGGGAGAAAAGCCTGGTGTGGAATTTTCAGGATGAACACACCCATCCTCCCTGCCGGAATTCTTGGGAAGCCTTCCCGGGGATCCTGGGATCTGCCGGGCTCTCCCCTGGTGATCCCACCTGGATCTTGGGCGCGTGGTGGGATTCGTAGTCCAGGAAAAAATCCACGAGGGCACGCAGCTCGTCCTCGTCCTCGATCCGGAGGGCCTGGAAAAGCGGGAATTCCGTCAGGGATGGGCAGGGGAAGGGACGGGAATTTTCCAGGAGCAGAGGGAGTGATGGAATTCTGGCAAAAGCCGGCTGAGGAAGGAATGGTTGGGAAGAGGTTGATGTGGGATAGCCAGGAATATCCATGGATTGCAAAGTCTGGGAACATTCTGGAGGAGCCCTGGAGGCGTTTAAATCATCGGGATGGGCTGGAGGTGGGAATCTGGGAATCGTGGAATGTTCTAGGTGGGAAGGGACCTCACAGGTCATCCCATTCCGTGGGCAGGGACACCTTCCATGATCCCAAACCTTGGACGTTCCCAGGGATCCAGGGGCAGCCACGGCTTCTCTGGGAATTCCAGCCCAGCCGGGAATTCCTTCCCAAGATCCCACCATCCCAAGCTCCCCATTCCAGGGAATTCCCTCCGTTCCCAGCTCTCCCAGCCTGGCGTTGGATCCATCCTCATCCCAACTCCTCTCTGGGAAGGAATTTTGGGATCCAGGGGCTTCACTGGGAACTGGGGACTCCAGGGAGGGTCTCCCTTCCCTTTTCCATCCCCATAAAATTCCATAAAAATCCCTTGGTACGGATTCCAAATGTCCCTGATCCCAGAATTCCCAACACCTCCCACTATCCCAGGTTGCTCCAAGCCCCATCCAGCCTTTCCTTGGAGACTCCCAGGGATTCTCTGGGAATTCCAGCCCAGCCACGAATTCCTTCCCAAGATCCCACCATCCCAAGCTCCCCTTTCCCACTGGAAGCCATTCCCTGGCTCCTGGCCCTCCAGCCCTTTCCCAAATCCCAGCTCTCCTGGAGCCTCTGGAAAAGGCTCCAAGGATTCCCTGGATCCTTCCCTGATCCAGCTGCACATTCCCAGCTCTCCCAGCCTGGCATTGGATCCATCCTCATCCCAACTCCTCTCTGGGAAGGAATTTTGGGATCCAGGGGCTTCACTGGGAATTGGGGACTCCAGGGAGGGTCTCCCTTCCTTTTTCCATCCCTGAATCCCATAAAAAATCCCTCGGGATGGATCCTGAGTGTCCTTGATCCCAGAATCCCGGAATGGTTTGGGATGGGATCCATGGACCTTCAGTCCCACCCCAGGGACACTTCCCACATCCCAGGGTGATCCAAACATTCCTTGGGCACTGCCAGGGATCCAGGGATTCTCTGGGAATTCCAGCCCAGCCGGGAATTCCTTCCCAAGATCCCACCATCCCAAGCTCCCCTTTCCCACTGGAAGCCATTCCCTGGCTCCTGGCCCTCCAGCCCTTTCCCAAATCCCAGCTCTCCTGGAGCCCCTTGAGGGATTCCCCGGATCCCTCCCCGATCCAGGTGAGCATTCCCAGCTCCGCGTCCTCCTGGTGCTGAGCATTCCAAGCCCTGTCCCGGGAGATCCCATCCCAGCTCACCTCGAAGATGGATCGGAGCTGCCGGACGTCGTTCCTGGGTCCCACCACCTCCCGCAGCGGCTTTAGGAGTTTGTTTTCCAGCAGGAATTCCTTGGGAAAAAGGCCAGGAAAGAGGGGGCAGAGCCACCGTGAGCATTCCCAGCCCTCATTCCAAAGGGATCCACAAAAAAACCTCTGGATCTGGGGCTGCTCCCGGATCCCGAGCTCCAGCACCGCTCACCGACTCCTTGCTCACGACCTCCAGGATTTTCCGGAGGGTGTTCCTGGGAATGCCTGGCCGGGATGTGATTCTTTTCTCGATCCTTTCCTGGTTTTCCTTCCCCCCCTCTGCGCTCCGGGATCCTTTCTTCTTACTCCTCCTCCCTTCCTGCTCCGGTTTTCCAGACTTGAGCCCTAAAAATCAGAGAGGGAAGCGGGAGCAAGATCCCAAACCGTGGGAATCCCTGGAAAACAAAGCTGCTGGGATGACAGCTGCTTCTTGGAACTGGGAAAAAAACCAACAAAACAGCAGGAATATCCCTTGGAATGAGCCAGCTCAGGGCTGGCACCTCCCAGAAAATCCCATCTGGAAACCCCAAGGATCGGCGGGACACGGGAAGAAGATTCCCAAGGAATTTACGGATCCCACCTTCCAGAAGCTTCGTGGCCAGCTCCATGGCATCCCCCTTTTCCTGGGCGCGTCCCAGGGGCCCCACGTTATCCATGAACCACAAGGGAGGCTCTTCCCACGGCATTCCCAGCTGCTGGATGTGGATGATGCGATCGGCATCCAGCGCTTCCCGGATCAACGCTTTGGCCTCTTCCTCGTTCACGATCCAAACCTGACGGAATTTCTCGGCGCTGCTGCGCATCAGCTGCCTGCGGGAAAGGATCCCGAAGGGGTCGGATCCCGCTCCGCTGTTCCCGAGGCTCCCCAACGGGGTGGAATTCCAAGCGCTTCCCACCTCATCCGGTTCCGCGTCTCCTGGAACTGCCCCGCCACCCGCTCCAGCTCCGACTCCAGGCTCTGCTTGTCCTCTTGGAATTTCATCTCCTGCTGGGCCATTTTGGCCTTCAGCAGTCCCAGGGACGTCCGCAATCTGGGAAGAGACGAAGAGCGCGGGTCTGGGAATGCCCTGGACGCGGGAAAAGGTTTGGGAATGGGAGGGGGTTCGCCGGGATGGGATTTACCGGTTGATTTTCCTTTTCTGCTGGGATCGGAGCGTGGAATTTTCCACGTCCAGCTGCCGGAGCACGTCCAGGTTGTATTCCAGCTTCACCTGGTTCAGGTGGTAAATCCCCTTCATCTGCCGGAGCTTCTTCTCCAGGTACTGGGATTCCACGCGGGAACAAAAAAAAATTCACAAAGAACTCCATGAAAATTCTGTGGAATTCCATGGGGGAAAAAAAACCCCCAAAAACTACAAAGAATTCCATGGAAATTGCATGGAATTCTATGGAAATTCCGTGGAATTCCATGTGAAAAAACCCACAGAGACAAGCCTGGAGTTTAGGGAAAACCCAAGGGAAACTCCCAGAAAGGTTTGGATTCCCCAGGAAAAAAAAAAAAAACAGAAAAGTTGGAATTAAATCCCAGCAGGGCCAAGAGTTTTTTCTCCTATCCAGAGGATGGAGGAAAGCCACGATCCAGGGGTTAATTCCCAAAAATCCCACATCCAACGGCAGACCCTAAACAACCACCAGGGAAGTCCTTCCCAATCCCAGGCTCTCCCAGCTTGGAATTCCCACCCTAAATTCCAGTCCCAGCTTCAATTTCTGCTTCCAGGTTTATTTTTTTCCACTTGCAGTGGGCACAGGGAATTCCCGCTCCTCCTCCTTAGGGAATTCTGCATTTGTAGGGATTAACAACTGGATATTTTACACCTATTTGGGGAAGAAAATATTCCTAATATCCTGTGGAAAAATATCCCTGGAGCAGCCTGAGGGATTCCTCCGTTATTTTCCCAAGGCTGCTCCCAAACCGGGATAAGGCCGTGGAACACAGAGAGGGAAAATTATCTCCGGAGCCTCCCCCAGCCACAGCTCAAGGTCGTTTTCCCAAGGTTTTTCCCGTCTTTCCAACGGCCCCACGGCATTATCTGGGAATGCTGAGCTCCGGCACGGAGCTGTTTCCATGCCAAAACACCTGGGAACATCCCACACTTCCGAGTTATCGGGAGCGGAGGGAGAGGAGCTGCTGGAGCCAGGCCAGGGAATGCCACGGAGCTGCTCCAGGGCTGGGAGAGCTGGGAATGTGCACGATCAAGGACACTCAGGATCCATCTCGAGGGATTTTTATGGAATTTTATGGGAATGGAAAAGGGAAGGGAGACCCTTTCTGGAGTCCCCAATTCCCAGAGAACCCTGGGATCGTGGAAGTGTTGGTGTTGGAATGGGATGGGATTTGAGGTCCCTTCCCACCCAAGCTATTCCAGGATTCCCAGAGGTGATTCCATGATTCGGGGCCTTTCCTGGTACCTGCACATCCTGTTCCAGCTGGAATTTCATGCTGGTATAGGTTTCCAGGCTCTCATCCTGCAGCTCGTTCAGCTGCCGCTCGAAATCCAGCGCCTTGTCCATCTGCTTCCGCAGGAATTCCAGCTGTGGGAACAAGGAGAAGCTCATCCCACCTCATCCAACCTCATCCAACCTCATCCAACCTTATTCCATGTCATCCCACCTCATCCAATGTTCTCCAACCTCATCCAACGCCCTCCAACCTCATCCCACTTCATCCAACCCCATCCCACCTCTTTCCAATCTCATCCAAGGCCCTCCAACCTCATCCCACCAAATCCACCTTCATTCTATCTCATCAAGCCTCATCCAACCCCATCCCACATCCTCCCACCTCATTCCACCTCATCCAACCTCATCATCCAACCTCCTCCCGCAGGAATTCCAGCTGTGGGAACAAGGGGAAGCTCATCCCACCTCATCCAACCTCATCCAAACTCCTCCGACCTTATCCCATGTCATCCAACCTCATCCAACGCCCTCCAACCTCATCCCACTTCATCCAACCCCATCCCACCTCTTTCCAATCTCATCCAAGGCCCTCCAACCTCATCCCACCAAATCCACCTTCATTCTATCTCATCAAGCCTCATCCAACCCCATCCCACATCCTCCCACCTCATTCCACCTCATCCAACCTCATCATCCAACCTCCTCCCGCAGGAATTCCAGCTGTGGGAACAAGGAGAAGCTCATCCCACCTCATCCAACCTCATCCAAACTCCTCCGACCTTATCCCATGTCATCCAACCTCATCCAATGCCCTCCAACCTCATCCCACTTCATCCAACCTCATCTCATCCAGCCTCATACAATCCCATCCCACCTCATCCAAACCCATCCCGCCTTATCCTATGTCATCTAACTTCATCCAAGCTCCTCCAACCTCATCCAACCCCATCCCACCTCATCCAACCTGATCCCACACATTCCAACCCCATTCAATCTCATCCAAGCCCATCCCTCCCAATCCATTCTCATCCCACCTCCTCCCACCTTATCCCACGTCATCCAGCTTCATCCAATCCCATTCCACCTCATCCAACCCCATCCCACCTCATCCAACCCCTTCCAATCTCATCCACTCTCATCCAATCTCATCCAACCCCATCCATCCCAATCCATTCTCATCCCACCTCCTCCCATCTTATCCCACGTCATCCAGCCTCATCCAACCCCATCCAAGCCCATCCACCCTTATCCAACCCCATCCAACCTCATCCAACCTCCTCCAATCTCCTCCTACCTTCTCCAACCCCATCCATCCCAATCCATTCTCATCCAATCTCATCTCATCCAATCTCATCCAACCCCATCCATCCCAATCCATTCTCACCCCACCTCCTCCCACCCCATCCAACCTCCTCCCACCTCCTCCAACCTCCTCCAACCCCATCCTGCCTCATCCAACATCCTCCAACCCCATCCCACCTTCTCCCACCCCATCCAACCTCATCCATCCCAATCCCAGCGTGTTCCCACCCCAATCCCAAAAATCCCATCTCCTTCACGCTGCCTTCCAGGGCAGAGCTGATCCCGGCATTCCAAGCAGGACCTGGAGAGGGTCCAGGGAAGGGAATGGATTGGGAATGGGGCTGGAGCACCGGGAGCAGTTGAGGGAGCTGGGAAAAGAAGTCTCAGCCTGGAGAAAAGGAGGCTCCAGAGGGAACTTTCCCGTTCTGGAATTCCCGGGAAAGTTGGAGCCAGGTGGGATCGGCCTCCACTCCCACAGGATAAGAGGGGAAGTGCCAGGGAAGGTTTCCCTGGATATTGGGAACAATTCCCACCTGGAAAGGGTTTTCCAGCCCTGGAAGAGCTGCCCAGGGCAGGGTGGAGTCCCCATTCCCGGTGGGATTGAAATCCATGTGGGATTTGGCCCTTTTGGGGACATGGATCAGCGCTGGGAATGGTTGGACTCGGTGATCCCAGAGGACTTTCCCACCCTCAGCGATTCCGGTGATCCCAAATCTCCCACGGGATTCACCTCCTGCTCGTTGTGGGCCCGGATGGCCTCATTCCACCTCTTCCGGTTGCTGACCAGCATTTCCCGACGCTCCTCCTCGAACGTTTTCTGCGGAAAAGATGGGAATTCCACACCGGGATCTCGGGAATGGCAACAGCCGGGCAGCGACACTTTGGGATTGCTCCCAAAATCATTCCCAGCCCCTCAGAGCTCCGGATTCCGGCCTCACCCGCCCAGATTTCATCCTCAACTCCAAGGTTTGTTTTTTTTTTTTCCCCAAAATATACAGAGAAGCAAAGTGGTTTTCCATCTTTTCCTGCTTTTCCCGGGATTTGGGTACCTCGATCTGCCGGAGGTTGTGGCGGTAAGCTTTGAGCATCTTCCTGGTTTGTTCTTCCATCCTTTCCAGGAGCACCCGGATGGCATCCGCCTGCTCCTTCAGGGTCTGCTCGTACTGCTCATCCTTGGCCTTCAGCTCCTGGAAAAACCAGGGGAAGGGAGGCTGGAATCAGCGGGAATCCAGCGGGAATCCGCAGGGAAAGGGCGGGGCATGGAATTATCGTGGATTGGGTGAGAAGGGACTTTAAGGATCACCCAGTTCCAACCCAACGAGCCCAAGGGGATCCAACCTTTTCTTGGACACCACCATGGGTTCTCTGGGAATTCCAGCCCAGCCGGGAATTCCTTCCCAAGATCCCACCATCCCAAGCTCCCCTTTCCCACTGGAAGCCATTCCCTGGCTCCTGGCCCTCCAGCCCTTTCCCAAATCCCAGCTCTCCTGGAGCCTCTGGAAAAGGCTCCAAGGATTCCCTGGATCCTTCCCTGATCCAGCTGCACATTCCCAGCTCTCCCAGCCTGGCACTGGATCCATCCCCATCCTGTTTCCTCCTTAAGAAGGAATTTTGGGATCCAGGGGCTTCACTGGGAATCTCAAATCTCCAGGAAGGGTCTCCCTTCCCTTTTCCATCCCCGAATTCTATAAAAATCCCTGAGGATGGATCCTGAGTGTCCTTGATCCCGGAATGTTTGGGATGGGATCCATGGACCTTCAATCCCATCCCAGGGACACTTCCCACAATTCAAGGGTGCTCCAACCTTTCCTGGGACATTCCCAGGGATCCGGGGATTCTCTGGGAATTCCAGCCCAACCAGGAATTCCTTCCCAAGATTCCACCATCCCAAGCTCCCCTTTCCCACTGGAAGCCATTCCCTGGCTCCTGGCCCTCCAGCCCTTTCCCAAATCCCAGCTCTCCTGGAGCCCCTTTGGGCTTGGGAAGAGGCTCCAAGCATTCCCTGGACCCTTCCCAGCTCTCCCAGCCCTGGATCCAGGGCCGAGGCGCTCCACCCCTGGGAGCAGCTCCGCGGAATTCCCAAATACCTCCTGCCCTGGATCCTTCCCTGATCCAGCTGCACATTCCCAGCTCTCCCAGCCTGGCACTGGATCCATCCCCATCCCGACTCCTCCTGGAGAAGGAATTTCGGGATCCAGGGGCTTCACTGGGAACTGGGGACTCCAGGAAGGGTCTCCCTTCCCTTTTCCATCCCCCAATTCCATAAAAATCCCTGGGGATGGATCCTGAGCATCCTTGATCGCAGAATCCCAGAATGGTTTGGGATGGGATCCATGGACCTTCAGTCCCATCCCATTCCCACCCCACAATCCCAAGCTGCTCCAAGCCCCATCCACCCTTGGACACTGCCAGGGACCCAGGGATTCTCTGGGAATTCCAGCCCAGCCAGGAATTCCTTCCCAAGATCCCACAATCCCAGGCTCCCCTTTCCCGCTGGGAAGCCATTCCTTGTCTCCCATCCCTCCAGCCCATTCCCAAATCCATCTCCAGCTCTCCAGGAAACCTCTGGAAAACTCCCTCAAACCACCTGGGCCAGGTGGGATTTGGGACCTCGTCGTGGGCCGGAATTTTCCATCGAAATCCGGTGGCATTCCCAAATCCCCGGCTCCTTCCCGCTCACCTCCTCAGCTTCTCCTGCCCCTCCTTTTCCCGCCGCCGCGATTCCCGGAGGTCGGATTCCACCTGGACATTCGTCAGCAGCTGCGTCCCGTGGAAGAGCAGCTTGGCCAGGGCCTGCCGGGGAAGGGACACGCCGGGAATTCGGGCTTGGAATGCACCGATCCCGGATCCTTCCCACCCGTGCGCTGGCTGGGAATCCAGTTCCAAGGATCCCGGTCAAATCCCAATCCCTAAAGGGTCCCAAAATCCCTTTCCTTCCCTAAATCCCATCCCTGGATCCCATCCCATCCCATAATCCCATCCCGGAATCCAATGCCATAATCCCATCCCATAAACCCATCCCGGAATGCCATCCTGGAATCCCGTCCCGGAATCCCATCCAATTCCAGAATCCCCATTTATGGTTGGAAAAGCCCACGGAATCCAACCATTCCCAGCACCAACGATCCCGCTCTAATCCCGGTGCCGGGGAGTTTCTCTCCCGGTTTTTGGCCCAGAAAGGAGGAAAACGAGGGATAAGAAGGGATCCAAGAGGAGATTCCCATTAGATTCCAAATCCCACTCCTGGGGAGTGCCTCTCCCATTTTTTGTCCCATCAAGGAGAAACCAAGGAAGAAAACATGGAACAAGGAGGGATCCAAGAGGAGATTCCCATCGGATCCCGATGATCCAGCCCCAATCCCAGTCCCGGGGAGTTTCTCTCCTGGTTTTTGGCCCAAAAAGGAGGAAAACCAGGGATAAGGATGGATCCAAGAGGAGATTCCCCTTGGATCCCAAATCCCAGTCCTGGAGAACTTCTCTCCTGGATTTTTGTCCCACCAAGGATCAAAAGAAGGGATGAGGATGGATCCAAGAGGAAGTTCCCATTGGATCCCAAGGATCCAGCCCCAGTCCCAGTCCTGGGGAGTTTCTCTCCCAGTTTTTGGCCCAAAAAGGAGGAGAACGAGGAATAAGAAGGGATCCAAGAGGAGGTTCCCACTGGATTTCAAGGATCTGGCCCAAATTCCCACTCTGGCGTTTCTCTCCCGGTTTTTGGTCCATAAAGAAGAACCCAGGGATAAGGATGGATCCAGGAGGAGATTCCCAATCCTTCCTCACCCTCTCGGTCTCCTCGACCAGCTTCAGGCTCTTCCTCTCCTCTTCCTCCTCTTCCTCCTCCTCTTCCTGCTCCACCTTCTCTCCAAGGGCTTCCCTGGGAGGAAAACGGGGAAAAGTTGGAATTAATAACAATAATAACAATAGTAATAATAGTAATAACAATAATAATAATAATAATTTTACATATCAATAGAAATTTAATTTAACTGACATAAATGTATTTATAAATTTATGTATAATATAATAAATATAACATAACATATATAATATAATATAATATAATATAATATAATATAATATAATATAACATTATATTATATTATATAATATAATATAATATAATATAACATTATATTATATTATATTATATGAATTATATTATATTTAATATAATTAGTATGGATTTGATTAATATAAATTTTTATATATTTATATATATATATATTTATAATATTTATTAATCTAATATCCACCCCACCCTCTTCCCGATGTTTGGAAAGGGCCGGGATCCAATCCCAGCACGGCACACGGGAAGCAGGAAGCTGGGAACGGCATTCCCAAGGGAAAAAGGGATCCAGGATTCCCCCTCTGGAGCCGGGAATGCGTCCAGGAATGCGGGATCAGTTCCTTGGGATTGGGAAAGGATTTGGGATGATCCCAGTGGGATCCTTCCTGCTCAGGAGATTCCAGTGGGATCAATTCCAGGTGGGATCAGGGAAGGATTTGGGATGATCCTGGTGGGATCCTTCCCACTCAGATATTCCAGAGGGATCAATCCCAGGTGGTTCCTTGGGATCGGGAAAGGATTTGGGATGATGCCGGTGGGATCCTTCCCACTCAGATATTCCAGTGGGATCAACCCCAGGTGGGATCAGGGAAGGATTTGGGATTATCCCAGTGGGATCCTTCACCCTTGGGATATTCCAGTGGGATCAGTCCCAGGTGGGACTGGGAAAGGATTTGGGATTATCCCAGTGGGATCCTTCCTGCTGAGATATTCCAGTGGGATCAGTCCCAGGTGGTTCCTTGGGATCGGGAAAGGATTTGGGATGATGCCGGTGGGATCCTTCCCACTCAGATATTCCAGTGGGATCAGGAAAGGATATGGGATGATCCCAGTGGGATCCATTCCCCTTCTGGGATATTCCAGAGGGATCAAACCCAGGTGGTTCCTTGGGATCAAGAAAGGATTTGGCATCGGGAGGAGGAGCCTGGCAGGCTGACAAACGAGATTCCCTGGATTTGGAATTCCCGTTGGGAAGAGGATCCACAGGCACCTCGCTGTGGGTCAGGCTGGGGGGAACGGTGCTTTCCATCCCGATTTTCCCTAAAAACCGTGGGAAAAGCGGGATCCTGACCCAGCCCCAGCTCGGGAGTGGATCCCGCTGCTGGATCCATCACAGCGGGATCCGATCCGGACAGGGAATCCATGGGATCCCGTTCGATCCCAGGGAAAATCCTTTGGGAAAAGGATCCCAGGTGGATCCCAGGATGGATCTGGGATGGGAATGGGGGTTTTTCCAAGTGGGAATGGGGATTTTTCCTGGGAATGGGATTGTCCCAGAGCGGGGGGCAGGACAGGGATGTCCTCAACTTTGGGATCCGCTGGGATTGGGAATGGCGATCCCTGGGATTGGGAATCTCCCAGGGGCATCCCCGAGCTCCTGCGTCCACCTGGGAATTGTTTGGGAATGTTTGTTTGGGAATGTTTGGGATCGAGGGGAGGCCCGGGCCTGGGGCCACTTTGGGGACACTCCTGGGTCCCTGTCCCCTCCCAGCCCCCACTGCGGGAGTGTTCCGGGAACTGGGAACTGGGAATGGTCCTGAGCTCTGGGATTGGGATGGATCCTGAGCCTTTGGGATTGGGATTGGGATTGGGATTGGTCATGAGCCTGGGATTTAGTTTGGGATGGGTCCTGAGCCTGGGATTGGGATTGGGATAAGGATTGGGATTGGTCCTGAGCCTGGGATTTGGTTTGGGATGGGTCCTGAGCCTGGGATTTGGATTGGGTTTGGGATGGATCCTGAGCCTGGGATTTGGTTTGGGATGGATCCTGAGCCTGGGATTTGGATTGGGTTTGGGATGGATCCTGAGCCTGGATTAGGATGGGTCCTGAGCCTGGGTTTGGGATTGGGATGGATCCTGAGCCTGGGATTGTGATTGGGATAAGGATTGGGATTGGTCCTGAGTCTATGATTTGGTTTGGGATGGATCCTGAGCCTTTGGGATTGGGTTTGGGATGGATCCTGAGTGTGGGATTGAGTTTGGAATTGATCCTGAGCCTGGGATTGGGATTGGGATGGATCCTGAGCCCAGGATTTAGTTTGGGATTGGGACCGGATCCTGAATTTTTGGGATGGATCCTGAGCTCTGGGATTGAGTTTAGAATGGATCCTGAGCCTTTGGGATGGAACCTGTGCCTTTGGGATTTGGTTGGGGTTTAGGATTGGATCCTGAGACTTTGGGATGGATCCTGGGCCCTGAGAATGGATTTGGGATGGGTTTGGAGCCCTGGGAATGGCCCTGAGCCCTGGGATTGGGTTTGGAATGGACCCTGAGTTCTGGGAATGTTCCTAAGCCCCTAAAATGGGTTTGGGATGGATCCTGAGCCTGGGATTGGATCTGGGACGGACCCTGAGTTCTGGGAATGTCCCTGACCCCTGGGATGGACCCTGAGCCTGGGATTGGATTTGGGATGGACCCTGAGCCTGGGATTGGATTTGGGATGGATCCGGAGCACTGGGAATGTCCCCGAGCCCTGGGATGTGTTTGGGGTCGGCTCCTGATCCCCGGCCCAGTTTGGGGTGGGGACCCCCCGGCACCCCCCCCGTCTCTGGAAAACCGGGAATGGGGGCCCGGCCCCCCGTTCCTCACCGGCGCCGGACATCGATGCGGTTCCGGCGGGCGGCGATTCGCTGCTGGCGCTCCCAGTCCGCGCCGGACTCGGCACCGGCACCGGGATCGGCACCGGGACCGACACCAGGATCGGTACCGGGACCGGCACCGGGATCGACACCGGGATCGACACCGGGATCGGGAATGGGATCGGCACCGGGACTGGGATCGGTACCGGCAGTGGGATCGGTACCGGTACCGGGATCAGCGCCGGGATCCGGCTTGGTTTGGGGTTTAGGACCGAGTTTAGGCTCGGGCTCGAGCTCGGCGAGCTCCAGGCCCGGGCCTGGGCCCGCCCCGTCCTCCCCCGCCTCCATGAGCACACCTGGGCGCAGGTGCGCGCCCGTTAATGCGCATGCGCGGCTCCGGTTACCCCCGGCAACCGGTGATGCGCGTTGTCCATTGCGCATGCGCTCGTGACTGAGCGTCCTCCGTTGCCGAGCAACGTGCGAGTCATCATCGGGACGTTGCTGCGCATGCGTCGTGGCTCCTCCCGTTGCTCGGCAACGGCGGGAGCATCATGGCCCCCCCCCTCCGAAATTTTCCAAATTTTCCCGGCGCGTTTTCCGTGGGAAACAGCGGGAAAAACGGCACCGGGAGGGCTCGTCCCGCTCCTTCCCGCTGGGATCCGAGAGATGGGGACGGGGCTGGAGTGAGGGGAAGGGCTGGGATGGAATTCCCAGAGAATTCCTGAGAATCCCGGGGAGAGTCCAAGGAAAGGCTGGAGCACCCCGGGATCGGGGTGGGAGTGGGATGGGATTTTAAATCCATGGATGCCATCCAAGTCATACCAGGATTCTGGGATTGAGGACGCTCAGGATGCATCCCGAGGGATTTTTATGGAATTGGGGGATGGAAAGGGGAAGGGAGACCCTTCCTGGAGTCCCCAATTCCCAGTGAAGCCCCTGGATCCTGAAATTCCTTCTCCAGGAGGAATCGGGATGGGGATGGATCCAATGCCAGGCTGGGAGAGCTGGGAATGGAGGGAATTCCCTGGGAAAGGGAGCTTGGGATGGTGGGATCTTGGGAAGGAATTCCCAGCTGGGCTGGAAATACCGGAAAATCCCTGGATCCCTGGATCCCTGGCAGTGTCCCAGGAAAGACTGGATGGTCTTGGAGCAGCCTGGGGTCGTGGGAAGTGTCCCTGGGGTGGGATTGGAGGTCCATGGATCCCATCCCAAACCATTCCGGGATTCTGGGGTCCAGGACACTCAGGATCCATCCCGAGGGATTTTTATGGAATTCGTGAATGGAAAAGGGAAGGGAGACCCTTCCTGGAGTCCTGGATCCCAAAATTCCTTCTCCAGGAGGAGTCGGGATGGGGATGGATCCAATGCCAGGCTGGGAGAGCTGGGAATGTGCAGCTGGATCAGGGAAGGATCCAGGGAATGCTTGGAGCCTTTTCCAGAGGCTCCAGGAGAGCTGGGATTTGGGAAAGGGCTGGAGGGCCAGGAGCCAGGGAATGGCTTCCAGTGGGAAAGGGGAGCTTGGGATGGTGGGATCTTGGGAAGGAATTCCCGGCTGGGCTGGAATTCCCAGAGAATCCCTGGCAGTGCCCCAGGACAGGGATCCCATTCATTCCCAAATCCTGGGATTTTGCTTTTCCAGCCTCCCTCGCGCCAAGCTCCGGGATTTTTTTGGGAATTCCACGGGCTCCGTGGAAGGCAGGGAACAGAACTCTCCGGGCTCAGCATTCCCGGGCCTCTCCCTCCTCCTCCTCCTCCTCCTCCGGGATGTGGGAGCGCCTGTTGCCATGGGGGTTGCCATGGAATTCCGATCCGCAGTTTCCATGGAAATCGCCGGAGCTTGGGAATGGGATGGGGGGGAGGGGGGCGAGGCCCTGCCGGGGTTCCTGGGATGGCCCCGCATGGGAAAAAAAAATTCCAGGCCTTCCCGAGCTCTGCTTCCCCAAATCCTGCTCTTTTCCCTTCCTGGAGATGCCAGGGAATGTTTCCTTTTCCAGGGAATTCCACAGCCCTGTCGGGGCTGGTCTGGGGTCGGTCAAGGAGTGGGAATATTCCAAGGGATCATTTACAGAAGATCCCGCTGGATTTTGGGGTTTCCCAGTCTTTTTGGGGTTGCTCCTGGACGCGGCGATCCAAGCGATTCCCTCCAGGAATGCTGAGATGGGAAAAGAAGGGAAAATCCGGGAATTTCGGCCTGATCCATCCCCCCCCAATCCCTTTCCCAACCCCGATCCCAAAGGATGAGGGAAAATGGGATGATCCCGTGACCTGACCCCATCCACCCACCCTCATTCCAGGATTTTCCTTGGGAAAAGGCTAAAACTCATCCCAAACTGGAATTATCCAAGTAAAATAACGGAATCGCCGCAGGTTTTGAGGGCCGGGAAGCCCCGAATTCCTTGGAATGCTGGAAAATTGGGAGTGTGTAGCTGGGGGAGGGTTGGAATTTTTTCCAGCTCCAGCTTTTCCAGCCTGAAGATGGCAGCAAGCACCCGCGGCATTCCCGGCAGTGGGAACAGCTCCGTCCAAGCCTCTGGAAAGCGGCTCCAACTTCTCCCGCTCCCAAATCCCGGCCGGATCCTCCGGAGCTCACCCCCCCGCGCTCCAAGATTCCCCTTGGGAAAAAAAAAAATTCCCAAAGCGTCGCTCCCTAGCGATGGGAGGAGGGCGGGGGGAAGGAAAAAAAAAAAAAATTAAAAATAAAATAAATAAATAAATCCCGGCGGGGTTTTGATTCCCAGCTCTCCGTGCCAATGGAAAAAGGGGAAAATTGGGAAGTGGAAGGGGAGGGAGGGGAGGGAGCAGCGGTTTCCCGGGAGCCGTTCCCGGAGCGACGGGAAAAGGGAGCATGGGATGGCTCAGCCGCCTCCTGAGCCAGCTCTCCTGTGAGTCCGCGGGAATCCGCCGGGAATGGGGACCGGGAATTGGGAATTCGGGAATTTCAGCAGCGTTTTTCCGCCCCCCAACCCAGGAGGGAAGGATCGTCCCGAAGTTGCGCGTGGGCGAGGTCGGGATCGGGATGAGGGGATGGGAAAGGGGGAAAAAAGGACGAGGAGGAGCGGGATGGATCCCGCGGGGGTTCCCGGGGGGATTCCCGGCGGGAATTTTTGGGGATCGGCTGCGGGGGAGATTCCCGGCCCCGAGGATGCGGGATTGCAGCCGGAGCCGCCGGAGCGTGGGAATTGCGCATCTCCGAGCGCGCGCGTGGGAGAGCCCGGGAACGGCCGGGGATGGGAATCGCGGGGGATCCGCGGGGAGAGGGGTTCGCCATGGATCCCGGGAATCGCCATGGATCCCGGGATGCGCACAGGATCCCGGGATCCACTCAGGATCCCGGGGTTCACTCAGGATCCCGGGATTCGCACAGGATCGCGGAATGTGCACAGGATCCCGGGATGCACACAGGATCCCAGGGTTTGCCCGGGATCCCGGGATTTGCCCAGGGTCCCGGGATGCACTCAGGATCCCGGGATTCGCCCAGGATCCCGATATTCACCATGGATACTGGGATTTGCCCAGGATTCCAGGATTCGCCCAGGATCCCGGGATTCACTCAGGATCTTGGGATTTGCACAGGATCCCGGGATTCACTCAGGATCCTGGGATTCACTCAGGATCCCAGGATTCACCATAGATCCCGGGATTTGCCCAGTATCCTGGGATTCACTCAGGATCCTGGGATTTGCCCAGGATCCCGGGATTCATTCAGGATCCCAGGATTCACCATAGATCCTGGGATTTGCCCAGTATCCTGGGATTCACTCAGGATCACGGGATTTACCCAGGATCTTGGGATTTGCACAGGATTCTGGGATTCACTCAGGATCCTGGGATTTGCACAGGATGCCGGGATTCACCATGGATCCCGGGATTCGCTCAAGATCCCGGGATTTACCCAGGATCCCGGGATTTGCCCAGGACCCTGGCATTTGCCCAGGATGCCAGGATTCTCACAGGATCCCAGGATTCACTCAGGATCCCGGGATTCGCTCGGGATCCCGGGATTTGCCCAGAATCCCGGGATTCCCTCGGGATCCTGGGATTCCCGCGCCTCATCCGCTTGGGAGAAAGGGTTTGGCATCCCTAGAAGCGCAATCAAAATGGACGATCCGGGATCTGGAATTCCAAAGAGGGGGATGACGGAATTCCCTGCGGGTTTTGGGGAGAGGGGCAGCCCCACATCCCTTGGGATTCATTCCCGCCTGCCAGGGGCCGTGGCCAGGTGGTCCCAGCTGGAGCCGGGAAAATTTATGGGAATGGGACTGGGATTGGGACTGGGAATGGGATTGGGAATGGAAATGGGATTGGGATTGGGATTGGGATTGGGGATGGGAATGGGATTGGGAATGAGCCAGGTGTCCTTGGACACCATTGTGGGCTGCAGCTCCACCACCTGGAATTCCCAGGAATTCCCACCTGGAATTTCGGGAAGCGCTCACTCCCCCCCCCCCCCCCCCTCCCCATTCCCACTGGAAATTCCCCATTCCCACATCCCCAAACTGTGGGATTGGGGCACCCCATTGCTCCCCTCCCCTTCCCGCTTTTCCTCCTGGCATTCCCAGTATTCCCTAAACCACTCTGGGATCGGGATTGGGATTGGGATAAGGATCGGGATCAGGATTGGAATTCCTCCTTGGTGCAGGATGCTCGGGGCAGAATTCCCAGGATCCCGCGGATCCCAGGAGTGGGAAGGATCCTCTGGGCCAGGAAAGGGGCTGCAGCTCCACAGGAATTCCCACCTGGAATTTCGGGAAGGGCTCAACCCCCCTTCACTTCTCCATTCCCCCTCAGAATTCCCCATTCCCACTGGGAATTCCCAGCTCATCCCGGGATCCCAGCCACCCCCAAACTCTGGGATCAGGGGCATTCCATTGCTTCCCTCCCCTTCCCATTTTTCCTCCTGGCATTCCCAGTGTTCCCTAAACCATTTTAGCATTCCCTAATCCATGGGATCGGGATTGGGATCGGGATTCCTCCTCGGTGCAGGATGCTCGGGGCAGAATTCCCAGGATCCCGCGGATCCCAGGAGTGGGAAGGATCCTCTGGGCCAGGAAAGGGGCTGGGAGAAGAATCCCGGCAGGGGCTGCAGCTCCACAGGAATTCCCACCTGGAATTTTGGGAATTCCCTCCTCACTTCCCCATTCCCACTGGGAATTCCCAGCTCATCCCGGGATCCCAGCCACCCCCACCCCGTGGGATCGGGGGCACCCCATTGCTCCCTTCCTCCTGGAATTCCCGCAATTCCAAACCCCTCTGCGGGATCGGGGGTCGGGGCTGGTCCTGCGGGCGGAATTCCCGGGACGGCGGGGATCCCGGGATCGGGAAGGTGCCGCCGCTTCCCGGGGGAGGGGCGGCGCCCCGGGACCGCCTCCCGCTCCTTCCCCCTTCCTGCCCCGGCTCCTTCCGCGCCCCGGGAGCGGCTCCGGCTTTTCCCGGGATCCGGGGTGGGATCCCCCTGAGCCGGGAGAGGAGCGGGAAGGATTCCCGGGAATCCGCGACGGAATTCCCGGCGGATTCCAAAAGCTCTGCCGGGATCCCGCCGCCGTGCAGGTGAGGGGGATCCCGGAGTTTTCCTGCTTTCCCGACTTTTCCGTCCCGGCTTCCTGGGAAGCGCTGCCTGGAAGCGATTCCAGCGCTTCCCGAGGGATCAGATCCCACCGGGAGCCGGGAGCCGGGATCTGATCCCGCTGGGATCCGGGATCCGATCCCACCGGGAGGCACCAGGACACGGGGATCCCGCGGGAAAGGTGAGAGCTGCTTCCCAAAATCGGGAAACGCCGGGGGAAGAGCCGAGGGGATGGGAGCGGGAGTTGGGAAAGGCGCTCGCCATCCCCTTCCCAAGATTCCGGGAAAACCGGGATGAAGTTTGGAAGGTGGAAGCTCGGGAATTTGGGAATTTGCAAGCCGAAGATCGGGAATTCTGTGGGATTTGCTGGAATCGAGGTTTTCCCGGCGCTGGGACGGTTCCGGCGGTTCTGGAAGCGGGAATTGGGAATGCTGGGGATTTGTTGGGATTTGGTGCATCCAGGGATTCTGTGATTCCCTCGGGATCCGCGGGGATGATCCCGCTGCCGGATCACTGGGATTGGGATGGGGATCCCAATCCGGGAAGCTCCTGGGGGTGTTGGAAGGGGCTGGGAATGTCCCAGGGAAAGGGAACATCCAGGGAATGTCTGAGCAGGAATCGGGAAGGATTTGGGAATCTCAGAGGTGAGAAATTCCGGGAGCAGGATGCAAATCCCGGCCTCCAGGAAAATCCATATCCGGCCCCGAGCTTTTCCAAGGGCTGGGAATGCAACGTCGGAATCCTTTGGTTTTTTCCTGGTGGATGGAGCTGGAAATCTGGGAATTTTCTGGGTGGGATATCCACGGTTCCTCCACTGAGGAAGGGGTAAAACCTGGAATAACCAGCGGGAAAATTCCCACAGGGATAAAAGGAGGTTTTCCCGTGGAAAATCCCACGGGTTTGGCTGCATTTGCCCTCGGGATGGATCCCGGGATGGATCCCAGGAAGGATCCCAGGAAGGATCCCGGGAAGGTTGGGAATGGATCCTGGGAAAGGTGGGGATGGATCCTGGGAAGGATCTTGGGAAGGATCCCGGGAAGGATGGGAGTGGATCCTGGGAAATGCAGGGATGGATCCCAGGAAGAATCCTGGGAATGATCTTGGAAAGGATGGGAATGGATCCCAGGAAGAATCCCTGGAAGCATCCCAGGAGGAATGGGAATGGATCCTGGGAAGGGTGGGGATGGATCCCAGGAAGAATCCCGGGAAGGATGCCGGGAAGGAGGGGGATGGATCCTGAGGAGGGCAAGGATTGATCCCAGGAAGGATCCCAGAAAACGTGGGAATGGATCCTGGGAAGGATCCCAGGAAAGATCCTGGGAAGGATCGCGGAAGGCATCCCGGAAGGGACAGGGATGGATCCTGGGAAGGAGGGGGGTGGATCCCAGGAAAGATGGGGATGGATCCCAGGAAGGATCCCAGGAAGGATGGGAATGGATCCTGGGTAGGATCCCGGGAAGGATTGGGATGGATCCTGGGAAGGATCCTGGAAAGGATGGGAATGGATCTTAGGAAGGATCCCAGGAAGAACAGGGCTGGATCCTGGGAAGGATCCCAGGAAGGATCCCAGGAAGAACAGGGCTGGATCCTGGGAAGGATCCCGGGAAGGATCCCGGGAAGGACTGGGACAAATCCCAGGAAGAGCAGGGACGGATCCCAGGAATGATGGGGATGGATCCCAGGAATTATGGGGATGGATCCCAGCAAGGATCTCAGGAAAGATCCCGGGAGGGATCCCAGGAAGGATCCCGGCAAGGACGGGAGCGCTGGGATCGCGGCGAGGCCGTTTGAGGAAGCGGCAGAGAAAAGGGAACAGGAAGAGGCCGAGGCTCCCGACAGCCCCCGGGAAACTTCGGAAAGCTCCGGAGCTGGGGCCGAAAACGGCCCGAAAATCCCTTCCGTCAAAATCCCGGGATCCGACGGGGAAATCCCGGGATACAATGGGAAAATCCTGGGATCTGACAGGAGGATCCCTGGATCTGAGAGGAAAAATCCCAGGATATGACAGGAAAATCCCAGGATCTGATGAGAAATCCTGGGAACATGAAGGGAAAATCCCGGGGTCTGATGGGAAAATCCTGGGATCTAACAGGGAAATCCTGGGATCTGATGGGGAAATCTCAGCATCCGATGGGGAAATCCCGGGATCTGATGGGGAAATCCCGGGATCTGACGGAAAAAATCCCGGGATCTGACGGGAAAACCCCGGGATCCGTCAGGAAAATCCCGGGATCTGATGAGAAATCCTGGGATCTGACGGGAAAATCCTGGAACCTGATGGGAAAATCCCAGGATCCGACAGGGAAATCCCGGCTGCCGCTTCCCGGGAAGGGCGGGAAGCACCAGGAAGGAGCCGTGGATGAGGCTGGGATGGCTCCAGAGGGAAGGAAGTGCTGGAATCCCAGGATTCCCGGGAAAACCGGGATATTGGGAGGGGTGGAGTTGTTACATCCCAGGAAAACGAAGGCTGGGAAGTGATTCCCAGGGATGTGGATTCCATGGGAGATTCCCGGGATCCGACTTAAGCCGGCAGGATCCCGATCCCGTCTTTGGGGTCTCCAGGATTATCCAGCTGGGGATTGAGGCTGGAAAAGCGGGAATGTCGGTGTAAATGTGGGGAGTTGTTTGGCTGGGGATTGTTCCAAGCGGGAATGGGCTGGGAAAGGCTCCCGGGAAAACGTGGGAATGGGATTTTAGGTAAAAAGAGGGGATTTGGGGTTAAGGGATTGACGTGGGACACGTGGGAATGATGGGAATGATGGATCCATGGGAATGATGGGAATATGGGAATAATGTGAATATGGGAATGGTGGGAATTTGGGAATTACGGATATCTGGGAATGAGGGATATCTTGGAATGATGGGAATATGGGAATGATGGACACGTGGGAATGAGGGATATGTGGGAATGATGGGAATATGGGAATGATGGGAAAATGGGAATGATGGATACGTGGGAATGATGGGAATATGTGGGAATGATGGGAAAATGGGAATGAGGGACAGGTGGGAATGATGGGAATGTGGGAATGGTGGATACATGGGAATGATGGGAATAATTGATACCTGGGAATGATGGGAAAATATGGGAATATGGGAATGATGGGAAGATGGGAATGATGGGAAAATGGGAATGATGGACATCTGGGAATGAGGGATCCATGGGAATGATGGGCACATGGAAAAGAGGGATAGGTGGGAATGAGGGATGGACAGGAATGATGGGAATATGGGAATGATGGGAAAATGGGAATGATGAGAATGATTGATACCTGGAAATGATGGGATTTTGGGAGTGATGGGAAAATGGGAATGATTGATACCTGGGAATGATGGGAATACGGGAATGATGGGTAAATGGGAGTGATGGATATGTGGGAATGATGGGAAAATGGGAATGATGGGAATATGGGAATGATGGATATGTGGGAGTGATGGATCCATGGGAATGATGGGAATATGGGAATGATGGACACCTGGGAATGATGGGAATGATGGGAAAGATGGACACATGGGAATTCATGGATCATCCATGATTTGGGAATTTGGCAGAGCCGTGAGATCTCAATCCCGGGTCAGCACAGGCTGGAAAATGAACTCCCAAATTTTTCCGGGATAATTTTTGGGCAGGGAACAGGCGGAGTGGGGCCAGGTGGGAATTCCTTCTTTCCTGGCCTGGAAAAATTCGGGATTTGGGATTTTCCAAAGCCTGGGAATGCGTTGGGATGTCTTCTCCTGGGATCGCTCCCGGATGGAGCAGCCAGAACGGCCAAAATATCCATCGGGATGGGGATTAGAAGGAATAGTTTGGAAAACCAGGAAAAATTCCCTGAAACTTGGGAATTTTCCCTGAGGGGAGGATGTGGTGACCCCCCACCCACCCTCGATCCCATGGAATTCCTGGGATCCCGTGGAATTCCTGGGATTGGCTGCAGGGCTGGGAATGACTGGGCTGGGATCAGACAGCCGGAACTCCAGAGGTTTTCCAGGTCGGGAATCACGATCCCAACAGCCAAAAAAAAAAAAAAAAAGTGGGATTGAGGATCCTCCTGGAAGCTTCCATCCCGAAATTCCAGGACATCCGGGGAGCTGTTCCTTCCCAGATGGTTGGGTTCGATCCAATCCCGGCTCGGGAACACCGGGAATATCGGGAACGCGGAGTTCCTTCCCTGTTCTCCCTGATCCTGAGTCATTCCCGTGCGTGGGATTCCGGCAGAGCTCCCGGCCGGGGGCGGATTCCTGGGAAAAGGTCGGATACCCGGGAAGGGGCTGGATTCCCGGGGAAAAGGTCGGATTCCCTGGAATCAGCTGCCGAGGGGATGCAGGGAAAGAAGGGAAAGAGGGAAAAACGGGATGTAGGGAAAAGGGGGGAGCTGGAGGAGACGGGAAACTGGGAAAATAATGGGAATTTGGGAAAATGGGAAGGAGGGGAAATGGGATACAAGAGAGATGGGATGCAGGGAAAATGGGATGCAGGGAAAATGGGATGCAGGTGGAAATGGGAAGCAGAGGGAAATGGGAAACTGGGAAACTGGGATGGAAGAGGAGATGGGGAGCACAGGAAAATGGGAAGCAGGGAAAATGGGATACAAGAGAGATGGATGCAGGGAAGATGGGAAGCAGGGAAAATGGGATAAAAAAGAGATGGATGCAGGGAAAATGGGATGCAGGTGGAAATGGGAAGAAGAGGGAAATGGGAAACTGGGATGGAAGAGGAGATGGGGAGCACAGGAAAATGGGAAGCAGGGAAAATGGGATACAAGAGAGATGGATGCAGGGAAGATGGGAAGCAGGGAAAATGGGATAAAAAAGAGATGGATGCAGGGAAAATGGGAAGGAGGGAAAATGGGATAAAAGAGAGATGGATGCAGGGAAAATGGGAAGCAGAGGAGATGGGATAAAAAAGAGATGGATGCAGGGGAAATGGGATACAGGTGGTGATGGGATGCAGGGAAAAACGGGGAGCACAAGGAGATGGGATACAGGGGAAGATGGGCAACAGGGAAAACGGGATGCAGGTGGAACTGGGAAGGAGAGGAGGTGGGAAACTGGGAAAATGGGATGAAAGAGGAGATGGGGAGCATAGGAAAATGGGATAAAAATGAGATGGATGCAGGGAAAATGGGAAGGAGAGGAGATGGGAAACAGGGAAAATGGGATACAGGTGGAGGTGGGAAACATGGGAAAGTGAGATGCAAGTGAGATGGGAAACGGGGAAAATGGGAAAATGGGAAAATGGGAAGCAGGGGAAATGGGATACAAGAGAGATGGGATGCAGGGAAAATGGGATGCAGGTGGAAATGGGAAGCAGAGGGAAATGGGAAACTGGGAAACTGGGATGGAAGAGGAGATGGGGA
>JAGGNK010008426.1:0-38090 GCA_017590115.1 Montifringilla adamsi
AGAAACTGGATCTCTTGAGCAGGTCCCTTGATTTTGCTCTTCTTGATGGTGAAGTCGGCTTCCAGGAGAATCTGGATGATTTTCTCTCTTCTCAAACACTTCTTCTGCCATCTTCCCACACACAATGATGTCATCAATATATTGCAGATGTTCTGGAGCCTCACCTTTTTCTAGTGTAGTTAGGATCAGTCCATGGCAGATGGTGGGGCTGTGCTTCTGCTCCTGGGGCAGTTAGTTTCAGGTGTACTGCACACTTCTCCAGGTGAAGGCAAACTGAGGCCTGCATTCTGCTGCCAGAGGAATGGAGAAAAATGCATTGGCAATATCGATAGTGGCATACCACTTCGCTGCCTTGGTCTCTAGCTCGTACTGGAGTTCTAGTATGTTTGGCATAGCAGCGCTCAGCAGTGGAGTCACTTCATTTAATGTACGGTAGTCTATAGTCAATCTCTATTCTCCTTCAGATTTATGCACAGGTCAAATGGGGCTGTTGAAGGGTGAGTGGGCCTTGCTGACTACCTTTTGGCTCTCCAGCTCATGGATCATTTTGTGGATGGGGATCACGGCATCTTGATTTGTTCTATACTGTCGGCGGTGCACTGTTGAGGTGGCAATCGGCACTTGTTGCTCTTCCACCTTCAGAAGTCTTACTGCAGATGGGTTTTCTGATAGTTCAGGCAAGGTGTTCAATTGCTGGATGCCCTCTGTCTCTACAGCAGCTATTCTAAATGCCCATCTGAGTCCCTTTGGGTCTTTGAAATACCCACTTCGGAGGAAGTCTATGCCTAAAATGCATGGGGCCTCTGGGCCAGTCACAATAGGGTGTTTCTTCCACTCATTTCTAGTCAAGCTCACCTCAGCTTCTACCAAAGTAAAATCCTTTGATCCCCCTGTCATGCCAGCAACAGAAACAGACTCTGCCCCCACATGTCTTGATGGGATTAGTGTGTACTGCACACCAGTGTCGACTAAAGCTTTATATTCTTGTGGTTCAGATGTGCTAGGCTAACGAATTTACACTGTCTAAAAACCATGGTTTTCTCTAGCCTCTACCTGGTCAGAGGCAGGGTCCCTCTAAGCTTGCTTATCCTTCTTTCCCTGGGCATATGTCTTGGAGTTTCCTTCAAGGGGATTGAAAATATCGTCATCATCATCATATATGGCAGTTCGGTTACAGGCCACTGGAGCTGCTTCCATTTTGGTGGAACTTCCTCTCTGAGTCTTGCCTTCCTTCAATTCACGCACCCGTTGTGCTAGAGCAGCAGTAGATTTTCCATCCCATCTCTTATGTTTTCTCTGCAATCACGCAGGAAGAACTACATTTCAGCTCGTGGGGTGTACCTTCTCTCCCCATCTGGGGAACTTCTGCGTTGGATACCAGAACTTCTGATCTGTACTGCTGAGATTTGGAGAAAGCCCTCTTTAATCTCCTCCTTGAGTTTCTTGTGATTCTCTTCCATCTTCTAATTTCTGCAGACATGTTTTTACAGCTGCGATTTTGGCATGCGTTGGGCCATGTACAGCATCTGCATATGCTTGGAGCTTTTTTGCCATATTAAGCACAGTCTCCTTACTGTCATCTTGTTTCATTTTTGCTAAAGCAGAAGCGTATTCTTGTGGCCCAAGTCGTACAAGTTTTCACCACATTATGGATGTACATGGTACTAAGTCTGGATTTACAGTGTTTATGTCATCTGAGAAGACAATCTCTGCTACTGCCATTTCCTTCAAGCATTGAATTCCTTGTTCTATGGCCTTCCACTGAGTTTGTTGCATATAGAGATCGTCTGCACACAGATATCTTTGTGCTACACTTTCCAGGACCCGTGCCCAGAGGCTGTGAGGGTTAGCTCCCCTCATCATTCTTTGGTTGATGATGGGATCATGTGACAGGGATCCCAAATGCCTCGCTTCACTACCATCCAAAATTGTAGCCTCACCTGCAGCATCCCAAAGATGGACTAACCAACTAATTATAGATTCATCCGGTCTTCGACTGTAATCCTTTCTTAGGCTACGAAGGTCCTTCAGGGAATAGGACTCAATAGTGGCTTCTGATCTTGTGTCAGTTGCTTTAACGCTGGTTTTTGTATCAGTAATTGGTGTTGAGGGTCCTTCCCCCGGATCATCATCGTCGGTCACTGGCCAATTGGTTTTGCTTGTGTGCTTCTTTCCTGAGGTGACTGCCAGTGGCTTAGCGTTACTGTCTGGTTTAGCTACAACCTGAGTAGCTGGGGTGTCGTCTGCAGCCTGAGTGACTGGGGTAGCTGCTGGTTTATCTCCCTGCCCCCCTGCCTCTCTCTGCCGCTCTACAGTACCTAGCAATGTGTGATAAGCATAGGCCAGGGCCCAGCTTATTGCAATGAGCTTTTTCTCTTTACAGTCATAATGGCAATTGTCTTTCAGGTATTTCCCCACCTCAGCGGGGTTCTGAATTTGTTCACATGGAAAATCCCAGTCTACAGGGTCATAAAATTCTTTCAGGGTTTGGCTCATATTTCCCATTTACCACACCACACAGGATTTTCCATGTCTGGGTCTACTTCTAGGTCAGGGGTCTCATCAGCTCCTCTGGACATCTCAGCCCTCATTCAAGAGAAGTTGCAGACCATATAAAGGAATCTTACCAGATTTAATACCAGAAAGATGGTCTCTTTAACATTCAGGGGAAACTGAACATTCTCAAAAAGTGACATAACATATTTAAAGGAGAAGAAGGAAAGGAAAGGCTGGAAAGTCTCATCTCCTGCTCCTCCTCTAACCAACTGGGTGCAATTACTAATAAATCCCCAAAACATACTACTGGAACTGGGATGCAGGGTAGGACGAAGAAACCATAAACCATACATATCTTGAACAGACTCCAGTATCTTTGTAAATGCCTTATAAATTATTATTCGTAACCCCAGCACAATAGCTATTCTAATTCGTGCCACTCTACTGCAAAAACTACATGTTAGGGACAATAATCCTAGTGACTAGAAAGGTATTAAAATCTCAAAAAAAGCCTAGAGACTAGAACCACATGAAGGCCTCCACCCCAAGAGACATTACGAATTTAAGCAACATGGCTACTGACTGCTTTAACTCACTACAGAGCAAGCACAACCAACATGCAATCAATAAAGGTTTTTTCCACTTTCTTGAACCTCACGTTGGGTGCTACTAGATGTACTTGTCCTGGTTCGGGGAAAATTTGGGAGAGAACCCCCAAAGGGGTTCCTCTAGAAAAGCAGAGTATGTTGCTCATACTTTACCATATTAATTAATAAATTGATTGCTGCTTGAATATTGGCCTAGTCAAGCTTCTCTTTATAACAACACCGTGTCGCTTCAGGTTTCCCCCTTCAGCTCTGCCCCTGCTGCCCCGGGTCCCTCCGCTCCCGCTCAGGACTACAACTCCCAGCATGCCTGGGGCCACTACCCTCCTGGGGAAACCGGAACCGCGCTTACCACGGTCCTGGAAGCACTGCTCTCCAGCATGGCGGCGCCCATGTCAATTACGCCGGCAGCTTTGCTGGGGGACAAGCTTTGCTTTTACCCATCCAGCAATAACAACACTGTGCTTGCATCCCTCCCACCCTCCTCGGAAGAAGACCTCTCCTGGATCCAGTAATTCTATCGATCCATGGCAGAAGACCCGACCGAATACGGTAAAAGAACAGAAGGGGAGGGGCTGGTCCTATATGGAAATCTCTAGCCTACAGGGATATAAAAGGACTGAGTAAGGCTGCCAAAAACTATGGAATGGATTCTCCTTTCTTTAACAATCTAATACGAGCTACTTTCCCTGCACATCTTTTAACCCCTCATGGCTTTAAACACGTGATTACTGTGCTGCTATCCCCAATTGAATTCACGCTGTGGGAGACCGGGTGGAAAAGACTGTTAAATGAATTGTTGTTTGTCTATGCTGAGGACCAAGCATGGGCAGTGCTAACACTACAACATTTATCTGGAGAAGAGGCATATTCCCAACCCAATGAGCAGGCTGCAAATCTTCCAAAAGCAGTGCTTGATGATATTAAAAATGCAGCAAGGAAAGCACTTATCCAAGTGCCTAATAGTAACACACCTGCTCCAGACTTTGTAGATATAAAGCGAAAGCCTAGTAAACCGTGCATAAAGCTAAAGTCTTGGCTCCCCTTCACCAGAATCATACACAAGCTATTGTTTATCATCACATGGATAGTATACTTATTGCAGCTGGAAATAATCCATCTTTAGATGCAAATTTAAAAGCCACCGTCACAGTCATCCAACAAGCAGGACTTACTGTAGCAGAAGAAAAGATACAACAAACATCACCCTGGAAATATTTGGGACTTAAAATTCTCTCTCAGACTGTGCAACACCAGGCATTGCAGCTAAATGAGAACCCAGAAACACTCCGTGATTTACAAAGACTGTTATTGTTAAGAATTTAGTTCCGTTGTTTGTTTTATTAAAGGGGGATTCTGAGTTAAATTCACCTAGGCAGACTCTTTGCTTAAAACTTTAATTTTTATTCTTTCTCAGAAACAGCATCCCTATTTTGTCATGCATGTACATTCTCATACTTCTTTGCCAGGATTCCTAACAAAAGGTAATAAACAAACTAACACCCCTGCACTAACATGCATTGTCACTACATGCCCTGACTGCCAGAAGTATTCTCTGCCGTTTATTGAGGCAAGAGTAAATCCTAGAAGGCTTCACAATTTACAAATCTGGCAGAGCAATGTTAATATATATATATGTTTCAAAAGACACTTTCTCAAAAGCAATCTTTGCCTCTGCTCACTTAGGTGAAGCGGCAAAAGATGTTATTAAACATTTCCTACAAGTGTTTTCAACTCTAGGCATCCCACAAGAGATAAAAATGGATAATGGGCCTGCCCATGTCTCCCAGTAAACACAGCAATTCTTTAATCTGTGGGGAATCAAACATATCACAGGCATTCCACACTCTCCCACGGGCCAATGAATTATTGAAAGAACACATGGGTGTCATAAATGCCTGCTAGAACAAAAGACCCCCAGTGTTAAAAATCTTGAGACAGGCCAAATTATAACTCTTTCCTCTGATTACTTGGGGGGAAGAGTGTGCTTGTGTCTCTACAGGTAAAGGACCTCGGTGGGTTCCAGTAAAGAACATCAAGCCATATCTGCAGCCTCTACAAGAACACCAAGAATTTCTACAGGAGGAACCCCAGGAAGAACCTACAGAAAAGACACCTTGAGGCTTGCGAATAACCATCCCTCACCTCCTACCTATTGCTGATTAATGCCACTGTTTTTTTAACTCCTTAAGCATTATTAATTTTTGAGGTTAATCCGCAGGTTGTTCCACCAGACATGACTCCTAAAGGACTCCTGCTTGCTATACCCATCCTGATTGATGCCTGTGGTATTCACATGCCCTCTGAACAGATAGAAGCTGTGAGACAAGCAGAGAAGAAGGAAAAACATAATTCTTATCTCGCTTGCTGTGCCAAAGTAGAATGCAATATGGAGATTGTTTACCCAAAGTGAGGATGTTTTGTTCCCTTGGCCTGTCAGGGTCAAGAGTGTGTCTGTGTCGGGACTGTCTGCTGACAGTCACAAGACAGGAGAGAATCAAGGATGAGTGCAGTTCTGTGCAGTTGTGAGCAAGGGTGAGTGCAAGACAGATTCAGTTTAGATATAATGTATATAATATAGCATAATAAAGTAATTATTTAGCCTTCTGATAAGACGGAGTCCTCCTCATCATTCTCTCCCCTTCATCGGGGGTCGCCCGTGCTTTGATAGATGCCATGCTTCTCGCTAAGACCTGGGAAGTCCCGCAGCCAAAGAAAAATGTCTGGGTTATGTTAGCTAACATCACCGAGCAGGAAACCCTGTGTCTGTCAGTAACCACCTCTGATAACCCCTTTTCCACCTGCTTAGTTGGGTTGTCAACAGATGTGTGGCCATTAAACAAGGATGCCATCTGTGTATTGCATCTCTACAAGGAATGAATTCACAATCCTGTTGATTGCTGGGATTACTGGGCCTGGAAACTACCGCACACACCACTAGAACCCCAAGAATTGGAAATTCTGGCCTCTGTAAAAATGGGGTTTTGTGTTAGATTTCATTATATTAAAAAGACCCCCGGATTATTGTAAACTGTCATTGATGCCCAGGCTATAAGAAAGCAACCAAACACATGACAGGATGTTTCCCCACATCATCTAGTCTATAAAAATGAAAGTACCTGGTGTAACTACACCTCACCATCTTTTCCTGGTCCAGTGATTCCCCATTACAGTTAACACCTGGGACATTTCTCATTTGTGAGAAGAGACAGAGCATGGCCTGCCATTTCATCTTGCATTAAGGGCGGGCAGGCCATGTAGCTTGGGGAGGCTTACTGTACTAGCACCTGAGATTGCCCTAATTCATGACAAAAAGGTCAGGTGTAAGAGATTTAGCCATCAATTCCAATCAGATTGCCAAGACAAAATTAACTTGTGGAGTAAAGGAAAAAAAATAGCAGCCTCAATATTGGCACCTGGGGTTGCTGCAGCAAAAGCTTTGAAAATGTTAGGGAATCTAGGATGTTGGCTGAGTAGGCAAACCAATACCATGTCTCAGGCACTAAGTGAGCTATTGACAGATATTGACAGTTTTAGACATGGTACCCTGCAAAATAGAGCTGCAATTGACTTCCTACTGTTATCACAAGGACATGGTTGCGAGGACTTTGAAGGTATGTGCTGCACGAATCTCTCAGATCACAGCAAGTCCATACACAAAAGCATCCAAATTCTCAGAAAGGGAGTCAGAAAACAGCAAGTGGAAGGTGACAAAGACTGGCTCAATGGACTATTCAAAAAATGAAATTTATCTGGTTGGGCTTTATCTTTGCTCAAAATGGGTTTACTGATTTTTGTAGTTGTCCTGGTTTAGGGTAAATTTGGGAGAAAACCTCCAAAAGGGGGCCCCCCAGAAAGCAAACTCACACGGCCCCTCCCCCCAACCGGTTCGGGAAGAATTTCCTCAGAGAGAAGTGGAAAAAAACCTGTTTATTTAACAGGCAAAGAGCACTCCCCAGCACAAAAAAAAATGAACAATACCAGATGACAAAACTAATTTGCTGCTCTGAAGAGATGACAAATTCAGACAATCTCTCCTGTGGGTGGTTGCTCTGTTATCAGTCCCTCTGGAGCTGGGAAAGACTGCTGCCCAGAGTAGGCCCCAGTAGGCTACAAAGTGTGAGTTCTCGGTGTTTCCCTGGGTCCCAGTCTGGAGCAGGTTCAAACAGTTCCAAAGAAAACCAGGGAACTTCTCTGCCTCAGCTAGCTAAAGTAACTAAAAAACAACAGTGTGCCATGTTCTGCCCCGTCCATGCCCAGACACCACAGTGGAATTCTGTGTTCCAGCAGAATGTGGAGGAGTGAGAGCAGGCTGATAAGAAAACTCTGTGCTTCTTCTTCTCCCCACCTTTGCTCTCAGAGCCAGTATTGAAGGCACAGAATATAATATCCAGCATAAACAGAACAGACGATTGGGGATACAAGCATCATAACATCACCCTAGGACAGTAGTTGTTGTGTTTGTGTTGTTACCCTGTTTTATAAGTTGTCTGAAAAGAGTTTTTCAGAAATCTTAACAGAATATTTTTTCTAAAGAGAGGGAGAATTATGAAATCATGTCCAGCTGGTACTTTTGCCTCAGTAGCATTTACAGAGGGCATTAACCTCAGGCCATGGGCAATGGGATACTGGGGGGGGGGGGGGGGGGGCCCTGGGAGTCAGTATGCTAATAGAACTATCTTACATTTGGTCAAGTTTCTGGTTCTTGTTCTCAGTTGGTTCAATACCTGGCACATATAAGGTCATGTTCCGAGTTCACGTTCGTGTTTGGACTTTTGCCCTCAAAGACCGCTATACATGGCTGCATTTGCCATGCCCACGAATCTTTGGATCTTGTCCCTCAGATTATGCATTTTCTTTGTTTGTTATTTTGCTATTAAATATCTTTATTTTTGGACAAGTTTATCATATCTGTTTCTCTATTTTATGCCACACTTCCCCCGGCCAAGGCAGATTAGGCATCTCTGCAAGCTGGACTACGATACTTCAAGACTGGTTCTGTAATCACTCTTTTTAAATTATGGACCATATCTATGAAAAAGAGTGTTTCACTATTTAGTCCAATGTTCTTAAGAGCTTTAAACTAAGAAGTGAGGCAAGAAGGTTGAGAAAAATTAATGTAATCTGCACTTCTGATTTTAAGTAAATAAAATCAGGTGAACAGGAGAGTAGTAAAGTATTGATGAGAATAGAATTCAGAAAAATGACAGGTAATCAGAGGACTATCTCCAATCTGGTTGGCGATAATAAATGAAATATTTGAGTAAAAAACATCAAGGATTTGGGACCAAAGAACAGAAGGAAGGAAACTATTTTGGTTAAATTTCTGAAACCTAATATCAGAACTGAAATATAATAGCATAGCCATCATAACTGAAAATTTTATTTTTTAATAGCTTTTCTCACAAAGCAACAATAAAGATACTAAACATTTCACCAGTGTTATTAAGAGAAATTGTAATCATATAATCTAGTGTTGCATAAATAGAAGGTAAATGTGGTCTAATTCTCTGGAAAAAAATGGTTCAAGAAGCACTTTTGAGAACCTGCTAGAGGGCAATAGACTAAGAATATAAAATTTCGATCAAGATTTATGTGATATTTAAGACATCCATAACTATGACAATTTCTGTTAGTATTTGAGTGTCCTAGGTTGAAAAGGAAGTGAGGTTTTCGGGAAGTTGTGGTCAAAAACAATCAGTGCTCAGAGTTGAATATTGGCACCTGGTGTGGCCACTGAAGACATGGACTGCCTCTGAGAACACGGGGTTAAAAGCAGAGAACTCCCAGGGGAACTCTCTTGGTTCCGGTCCGTGAAAGAGGTCAGACCTCCCCTGCCCAGCCGCGGGCTGGGTGGGGGAGGGGAAGCCATGTGGCCAGGCTGAGGTAGGCCAGAACCTTGGACAGAGAAGGGGGGTGAAGGCCTTGCAGGATGGAAGGGTGGAGGAACACTGAGAGGCATCGGGCAGTGCCCCCACCCAGGAGAGAGAGAGAGGGAGAGAGAGCCTGTGCTTGTGCTTGTGCCACCTTGAAATTTGATATCATGTGCTGGTAGCACGGCTGGCCGAGAAGGAGAAGGGGGAGTGCAGCGCGAGAAAGGTGCCCAGCAGCTGTAGGGAGTTCTGGGCAGGCAGAGCCCAAGATTTTAACCCTTTTCTTGGATAATGGAAACCTTACAAATACTGATCCTCCTGGATCTGGATGAGAAGAGAGAGAGAGATGAAACAGGAGGAAATGAGCAAGTGTGGTGAAGGTTTGTGCAAGTGGAAGATGTCAGGAGTTGAGAAGAATCCTAAGTGGGAAGAAATGATGGAGTGGCCTTTGGCTGGACTCTTTTCTTGTATAGCCATGGACAGACCCATTTTTCCTGTGACACAGAGACTGCATTTAGGAGGAGACAATGGCTTGGAGCCAAGAGAGTGCAGTGATGCTATGTGAAGCAGTGGCATGAACAGAGATGGCTGAGGCAGGTGTGGTGATGCCCTCTGTCTTCAGTGAAGATCTCTGTTCTGGAGACCCCCTCAGCCCCAGGGGGTGAATTTGGGGGCCACTGGTGTCCCAAAAGTGAGAGACTTGCTTTTTTGGAACTGGGCAAAGCATCCTTAAAATGGGAACCCTAGAAGCAGTTCTGGTCCATGTGCAGTGGTGAGAGCACTGGACATGGAAGGAAGAAGTCATGAGGGCAAATGTTCTCCGGGTGGTGCCACGAGTGACATAGAAACACAAGGGTTTCAACTGTGTTTCCTGGTGAAGCCTATGGTACAAGGGGGACTCCTCTCTCCTTGATGAACTGAAAGTTGATTACCTGAGGGGTGGTGATGAGCTGAGAGATGATTATCTGAGTGGTGGTGACTGGATTGAAAATCTAAGGTCTTATTTCATGTTGTGGTGGAAACTGGGGGAAGGAGGAAGAATGTTTGGAAGGTTTTCATTCTGAGTTCTGTGTCTGTTCCTTTTTATATATTGTAGTTAATAAAGTTTTTTCCCCTTTATTCCTAAGTTGGAGCCTGCTTTGCTCTATTTCTGGTCACATCTCACAGCAGCCACTGGGAAGAATATATTTTCATGGGGGCACTAGGCCTTGCGCCAGCGTCAAACCATGACATTGAGATTAATAATTTATCAAATATAGATTAGAAAATAACAGTCGGAAATACCAGTATGACACTCGTATTTCTAGCTAATTCAACTGACACATTTCTTCTTTTTTCTGGTAATTAAAGGGGGCATATATGAGGCATGGGGACAGACTTTTAAGGAGGGCCTGTGGCTATAGGAAAAGGGGCAATGGTTTTAAACTCTAAGAGGGTAGATTTGGACTAGATATGAGGAAAAAAGTTTTTACAGTAAGGGTGGTGAAACACTGGAACAGGTTGCCCTTAGAGATGGTCGATACCCCCATCCCATGAAATATTAGAATAATTTTCTTCAGACCAGACCACACACACAATCTATAACACAGCAGGGAACTTTGTGTAGGTCTCCAGATTAACACCCACATTTCTGGACTTTCAAATTAAAAGTGAGAAACACTAGAGAGAACCATACAAAATACACTACTGTGCATCATGACAATTTCAAAAAAGGAAAACCAGAAAAATAAAGGAAAAGCAGGAAAAAGAATGGTAAAAAACCACAGTTTTGAAGGAAGAAACTTCAATAAAAATTATTTTGCAACATTTTAGTCAAAAACAAAGAATTGCTATATTTGATAATAATCTCTGTTGTACATAGAATTAACATTTATCATACCCTCCTTCACCTACCCCTTTTCTGAAGATTTTGATCCTGTTCACCCTTTTTTCTTTTTCCACTTTCACCTAAGGTATGTATTTATCAGAACTCCAATCTCTCATATTTCCATCCTCTATTCAAAGTCAGTCCAATGGTCCTATCCCTCCCTGGTATCTGCTTCCATGTACCACCAGATTTCTTCTATGCAAAATTTATTTTTCCAGTAAATGTCTTCTCTGTTCAAGCTCCTGTCCAGTAATGAAAGTGGAAGATCTATATTAGTACAGGATAATGATCCAATTAACCATTTAATAATTTGAAAATTTAAAATACTAATTTTTATTTCGGCACTGTTTCATATGGAATTAGCTGAAGAGAACTCACACAGCTGCTGTAGCACAGAAGTTTCCCCCCCTTCTAAAATAGGTTGCCACAGAGGTGCTACCAATGTCACTGCTTGTCTCAGCTTTGACCATGTGAGAAAAGAACCACACTTTTTGAAGTTTTTAAAAGTTTAATAAGGGACAAAATAACAGCACTGGGTGCGTAGCCGTAGCCAGAGGCAACGCCGGTTAACCATAGCAACTCTTCTTATATACTTTTTCTATTTCATTGGTCAAATACATATTCATAAAGATTATACATATTCAAACATTTCTTTGAACTTCTTTACATGTTCCGGGAATTCTTTAGCTTGGTTTGACCACTGACCTGCCTTTTTATAGTATGTGTAGTAATCATGGATGTGGTTTTGAGGGTCGTGTGTCACTTCTTCACAATGGCCCCCTGTTCTGTGGTTTCAGCAGGTGACAGTTATTGATAGTCGACGGGTCAGTAGCAAGGGTCCTCATCACATCTGTTCTTTAAATGTTATCTGACACCTGTCTTTCAAACCAAGACAGAAGGGTGCATGAGTTGAGATGACCAGGAGAAAACACTCATCAATTACCATCAAGGGAAAACCAGGCTCAACTTAGAGATATTTAGTGAATTTGTTACTGATAAAATCAGAGGAGGATTATGAGAAGTAAAATAAGCCCTTAAAAACACCTTTCCCCCCACCCTTCCCTCCTTCCCGCTGACAGTGCAGGGGACAGGGAGTGAGGGTCTGGTCAGTTCATCACCCAAGGTTTTTTTCTGCTTGGCTCAGGGAGAGAAGTTCTTCCCCTGTGAGACCATGGGATCCCTCCCACAGGAGACAGTTCTCCGCAAACTTCTCCAATGTGAATCCATCTCACGAGCAACAGTCCTGCCAAAACTGTTGCAATGTGAGTCCTTCCCATGGACAGCAGTACCCCTCATACTGCTTGTAGCGTGGGTCACTCTTCCACAGGGTGCAGTCCTTCAAGGACAGGCTGCTCCAGCCTGGGAGCAGGGGCCTGAGGAAGGGGATGACAGCTGGTCTGTGAGCCACAGAGAGTTGGTTGTCGTTAGGGTATTTGTGTCCCCACGCGCCCCTTCACGTTCTTTCTCCCGTTTCCTGCAATTGCTGTCCATTTGCATATTTTGATCTGCATTGCTTAACATAATGTCCAAATTTACCACAACAATTACAATTCATTTTAATACTTGGATTTATCTTAGATTTTACTTTTCGTTCATCATTTTGTGGGCATTGTTATAGCCATGATATTATGAAAAATCCTTTGCTGGGATTTTTCCCCTCCTGAGAAGCTGAGGAGCCTCAGGAACATTGTGCCTTTAAATGCCCTTGTTGTCCACAATTAAAGCATTTTGGTGGAGGCTTTAGGACCGCTGCCAGAGCAGCCATTTTATGTTTGACTGTCCTGACCTTGGAGCAAGCAGTTACAGTGTCAGCTATTGAGGGATCCCCAGGCAAGGTTTAGATAATTTTTCTGCAATCTTCGTTTGCGTTATCTTTTGCTAATTGCTTGCATAAAATTTGCTGTAAACTATCATCATCTACTTGTTTTTAAATAGCTGCAGCAACCTTTCCCACAAATTGCAAAAAAGGTTCCTTTGCCCCTTGCTGTATAGTAACATATCTTTGTTTTGGAGCTGACATTTCCATTGTCTAAATTAAAGCACTCATACCTAACTGTTGAGCCTGTGCCAAAATTAGAGGGTCCCACCTTGCCTCTAAATCTGGGTTAGAAAAAGGTCCATTGCCTAACAAGGCGTCAACTACAGCGTGACGAGGGTCCTGCTGAATTAATTGCATGTTATTCAAAGCTGTTCGTTCAGCTAATTGTCTCCAAGTATTTTGAAATACACTATATTGTACTGGCTGAAACAAAATTGTGGCAAGATGCATGATATCATAGGGAGCAAGCACATCAGCATTAATAACACAAATTAATTTCATTACTTCTGGAGAATTAATAGCATATTTAGCCACTTTTGCTTGGAGGTCTTGCATGACTTTCCATGTAAAAACTTGATGACTCTCACTTTTCCAGGAATTAGGAACCACTTTGAAAACAGGAAAAGCCATGGGCTCATTAAAAGCAACATTCACATTGACACTCTGCATTTCCGACATTTTTGGTGGACCTATTTTTTCTAATAAATCCCAATCCCCACTTCAGCTGCCTTCTTTTTAACGTGCTCCTAAAATTGTAAAGGGTGTCAGGCAGTTACAGTCACTTGACAGGGGGGTAAAGTCCAGGGAAAAGTAGGTTTAGATCTATTACAGGGTTTGCAACAGACAGATTCATGCACCGGTTCAACTTTCCTTGTCACTGGCATTTCATCATCCTCACTAGCACTCTCAGGTAAGGAAGGATACGGCATTGATGGTATAATTTGTTCATGTAGGTCAGGGGGGAGGGGCAGACGCCTCAGTTTGCTGCTCTTTTAAAGTCATTTCAGCTAACTGCTGTGCAGGAGTAGCATATTTCGACTTAACACTTAATTCAGCTAACTGCTGTGCAGGGGAGGGATACAGAGGCTTAACACCAATTTTTTGCTCCAACTCTCCTCCCACCCCCTGCTCTCTCCTATCCTGCTCCATTCTCCACTCTTTCAAAGTGTCATAGAGCATTCTCCAGGTGGTAGCCAGCTCAGCAGCCGTCCTGTCCCCCTTCAACACCACATCCCACAGTCTCTCCCCAACTTCTTTTCATGCTCTCACACTGAAAGCCATACTTAAATCAGTTTCAAAATCTTGTGACCTGGCCCACAATAGCATGCTATGAAGAGCATAATCAGTAGTCTCAATATTTTTTCTCTTCAACAAAGCCTTCTGTCCTGTATTAGGGCAAATTTGGGAGAAAACCTCCAAAAGGGGGCCCCTCCAGAAAGCAAACCCACATGGCCCCTCCCCCCTACCGGTTCGGGAAGGATTCCTCGGAGAGAAGTGGAAAGAATCTGTTTATTTAACAGGCAAAACACCCCCAGCACACAAAATGAACAATACTGGATGACAACACTTTCACCAATCTGAAAAGGATGACAAATTCAGAAAGTCTTTCCTGGGAGTGGTCGCTCTGTTGTCACTCCCTCCGGTGCTGGAGATAGCTGCTGCAGCCACAAGATGCAAACTCTTGGTGTTTCCCAGGTCCCAGTCCGGAGCAGGTTTGAGTGGTTCCAAAAAAAAGGAAAGGAAAAACAGTCCAGGGAAAGATTTGGACTGCTTAGCTAAAATAACTAACAAGCAGAAGCAAAAAGCAAAAGCAAAGCAGGAGCAGAGCAGAAGCAAGAGCAAGAACAAAGCAAAAAGCAAAAGCTGCACTATGTACTGCCCTGTCTCTGTGTCCCGCCAGCCGTGGGGGAGCAGGCTGATAACAAAACCCAAAACAAAACATTCGGTCTTCAGAGCCAGTCTTGAAGGCACAGAATATAATATCCAGCATAAACAGAACACACAATTGGGGATACAAGCATCATAACATCACCCTAGGACACCTTCCAAGTAGACAAAACAGTCTGTTCTTCACTGGATTGGTTATTCCCCATAATGTCTCCAGTGGCTCACCTGTATCCCAGGTGTCAAAATCAGTCTTGTCTGGACCGGCAGCGTCCCCACCGCTGCTCTCAAAGCTATGCTGGGCCCCGTCTCTGGCTGTGCCTTGCCCCACAGCCCAATTGCATTCACATTTGTGTCACCTGATGTCACTGTTGAGATGGTCACAACACGCAGAAGAGCACCATGCATTTCAGAAGGCTTCTCTCTATTTATTTTAACAGTATGCTGTCTTTTATACCTTTCCAGAAAGTTGATACTTATTCATTGGTCATAACAAATCAACACAGTGCTCATGACACAGAGCAGTGTCCACCACTGTTTTCAGCTAACAACCAACTGCAAGCCCCTCCCCCCCTTGTTTATCTTTTCTTCTTCTTGGTTTCCATGTCAATGACCTTGGTAGAATGTCTTTCAGGGATAAATGTGACTCTTAGCCTCTCCTCCACCCAACTCTCTCTGACTCACAGACCAGATGTCAGCCCCTTCCACAGGGGCCCTTTCTCTCCACCAGGTCTCCCACTGGACCACAGCCTCCTCTAGGCATCCACCCACTCCGGCATGGGCTCCTCCTCCATGGGCTGCAGGTGGATCTCTGCATCCTGTGGACTTCCATGGGCTGCAGGGGGACAGCCTGCTTCACCATGGTCATCACCATGGCCTGAAGAGGAATCTTGGCTCTGGCACCTGGAGTACCTCCTCCCCCTCCTTCTTCACTGACCTTGGTGACTGCTTGTTGCTTTTGTCACATGTTCTCACCTCCTCCCCTTCTCTAGCTGGAATTACAACTGCACCACTACTTTTGTTTTGATTTCTTCTTAAATATGTTATCACAGAGGGGTTAGCACCATCTCTAATTGTCCCAGCCTTGGCCAGCAGCATGTCCATCCCCAGACCCACCAGGGATTGGCCCTGCTGGACATGGTGGAAGCTTTTAGCAGCTTCTCACAGAAGCCACCCCTGTAGCCACCCCCACTATCAAAAGTAGTGAGTGAATATTGGAGTCACATGTGGGGGGTGAGGGTGCAAGGAGACAGAAACACTCACCCCAAAACTTCATGTGGCACAGAGAGCATTTATTCACCAAACCCTTCTTTATAAAGGGCATTTGAAAGACCCGGTCTGGGTGTTCTCAGTGGTTTGAATCCCACGCCCCTTCAGGTCCTGGCCAGTGAGGTGACTGCAGCATTGGGGGATTATTTGGTTGGCCAACACCCTTGTCAATCACTGTGACAAGTGAATTCCTTATTTTGCTTTGCTTGCACGCCTGACTTTTGCTTCACCAATTGAACTGTTTTTATCTCCACACATAAGTTCACATTTATTCTTCTGATTGTCTCCCCCATTCCACCTGGGGGGAGTGACTGGGTAGCTGCATGGTGCTTAGTTGTTGACTGAGGTTAAACCATGACAGCAGAAAACACCTGGAGAGGCCCAAGGTCAACCTCTAGGGTTTTGGAACCATGGGTATGGAGAATCCACAGGTAGAGTATAGGGACAACTGGTATATGAGATAAGTGACAAGTGCCATGCCACCAATTTCCATCCAAAGTAATGCCCTGCTTCAGGCAGCTATGTGTTCCACTTGCCTCAAAAGACAGTCTCTTCTTCTGCCCTTGTGGTCTGTTATGATAGGATGGCAGGATCAGCTGCTTCTTCCAGTTTACCCAGAAATAAATCAGACCAGGAAGTACCTTCCCCCTACATACACAGGGAACCTGACATTTTATTTCATTTGTCATTTTATGGCAGGGAGCTGCCATTGTGTTAAACATCATAACCCATGTGGTTTTTTTATAGTGCTCTGTCATTGGCTAATGGCTATTTTTTGCCACCGTCATATCCACATGTTTTCAGGCACCTCTGTGATTGGCTGACCAGCCACCTCTTCCTCTTTATCCCAGAAGGATGTCAGAGCAGGAAGCCTCCCTCCCACTAAATACACAGGATCCACCATGTTGTTTCAGTCACCATTTTATGGCAGGTAGCCACCATTTTCAACAATGTCATGAGAGATTTCCTGACAATACCATCTACTAGCTGACCAAGTGCCTCCTCATAGATCATGTTAGAATCATAATGTTAGTAAAATTGATATAATTAGAGGGAGTAAATAGCAAAAGGAAGAACATATCTTGAAGGAAGCTTCATTTCAGAGAGCTTTATAGCAAATATACTTCATAGGCAGAAATCAAGTGAAATCCTGATGCTACTGCAGTCAGTGGGATTTTTACCATTCACTTTATATGGCCAAGACTTCACTCACTGGGTTGATTTGCAGAAATAAACAAACGTCACAACTTTTGTAAAAGTTGTAAAGCCAGTATGTTTATTACAGCACTGGACGCATGTGGGGATTGCTCCTCTTAAAAAGACATGTGTACCTCTGGGAACTCCAGATCCTTTTTTATCTCCCTTACTAACCCATATGCATGGAATTTCACAATAGGTTCATACATATTTATTTCACTGATTTCACGTTACATTTGCATCTAGTTTTTTTATCAGAAAGAACTCCTGGGTCACTCTGCCCTGTCTCCTGCAGCAGCCTCTCCATCTGTTTCAGAGTTCAAGGGGCCCTCCTTATCTCTGTCCTTCAGCTGAAGCAGTTCCTTCGAGCACAGGTTTTTTGCAAGAACAGGCAGTCAGACCAAACAGCTATGTTTGCAAGCTACAGACTTAAGTCAAAGATGTACATTTCACCTAAATCAAAATGGATTTCTACTCTGGAAAATTTCTACTCTGTCTCAGTCTGCCATCTTCCCTTGTCTCTGTTGTTGTTCATTTGGGGGGGGGAGCTTCTTTTGCCGCAGCCACCAAGACCTTTGCCTGCACCTTCTGCTTCTTGTCATCCCCTCTCATGTAAACCCTCTGGGCCTCTCTGAGTAATTCTTGTAATGTCTTCTCTTGCCAGTTCATCTTCTCTAGCTTTCTCGTTATATCTTCCCATGACTTTGCAACAAACTGGGTTTTTAACAAAATTGCTCCCACTGGGGAGTCGGGATCTGTCCCCAAATACATCTGGAGACTTTCTTAATCTCTCCAAGCACTCGGTGGGAGTTTCATCCCTTTCCTGACATTCCCCTAGTGCTTTGCTTAGGTTCTGTCCCTTTGGTACCGCCCCCCAGATACCCTGTATTATCATGTTCCTTAATTCTATCATCTTATGTCTGTCTTCCTCAGTCTGTGCATTCCACGATGGTCTCTGGCTAGGCCATTTTACATCACTGTTCCCCCCCGGGGGTTTCTATGCTCCCAGTCCCTTATTACAGCTGACCTTATCATATCCCGTTCCTCAGCATTGAACAGCCACCTTAGTATAGCACTGATGTCATCGTATGAATATATGCTGTTCCCCAGAAATTCATCCAGCCTCTCTGCTACTCCCAATGGATCGTCCATTAGCTTCCCCATCTCCTTTTTGAATGCTCGCATATCTCCGGAATTGATCAGCACATTTACGTACCCGATGATTCCAGGCGCAGTTGGAACTTCCCGTAGTGGGAAGAGGTTTTGCTGACCTTCCTCGTCCTTGCTATCATCCACATTTACCTTTCGGGTCCTTCACCTCGTTCTGCTAGCCAGTGGGGAATCACTTTCCTTGGTGGGAAGAGTGTGCCTTGTGTTTTCTGCCTGCTGCAGTGTTGCAGTTCGTTTTGGGGGGACACCCCGGGATGTCCCCGGAGGGCCCCCTAGGCTGTGAGTTCACTGGCAGCAGCGGGCAGGCAAGGAGACTCCACACGGCTTCTGAGGGTGCTGATTAGATGAAGGTTTATTTGGGGTCCCATCCCCGGGAACAGCATGGTTACTGAGGGAGAAGGGAGGGAGAAGGAGGGGGAAGGAGGGGGAGCCTAGGGGAGGGAAGGGGCAAGAGAGGGGAAAGGCTAAGAGAGCGGAAGGGCTAAGAGAGCGGCTGATTTAACTAGCACAGCTTAAGAGGGAGATTGAAGTGGGCACGGAATCAGACTTGGGCCAATGGGATGACAGATACATGATGGTTCAGGGCAGGACCACAGGCTTAGAATATACCATACATTTCGGAGGGGTGAGACAGGGCATACCATTTAAACAAAATGCAATACGACATGTCTCTATTCAGATATTTTACCAATCACTTTCTTCTCTTTGTTTTAGGGGTTTTCTTTAGTAGCTTCAGACATTCTGCCCCCCACATTCTGCTGACAATCTGAAGAGCATACAGTATGGTGGTTCTTGCAATATGGTCCCTGCCTTTCAAGCTGATGTTTGCTTTAATCAAGCTGAATTGCTGGAATAATTTCAGAATGTATCTTTCAAAACCCCAGCCCTTTAAAAAACATAATTGAAGCCAGAGAATGCTACAAAATTTTCAAAGGCCCAAAGCTTTTTTAAACACCAAAAATGTGCAAAATTAAACACACACCAACATGAAAAGGAGAGAGTAATTATATATACAGACTGTCATCAGCCATTGGAAGCTGTGGTGGTACATTCTTCCCCCCCCCCCCCCCCCAAGCTGCAGTATGATATCAGAAATGCTCATTAGGCCTTGGCCTTGACAAACTGTACTTGGACTAAGCCCCGCTTGAGCTTATCAGAAACAGTGTCTGCTCCCAGGAACTTGTGTTGTCTAACAAGTTCCTGCTTTTTTTTTTAATGAACAGCCTTGGAAAGTTTTATTGCCTGAATAACAACCCAAGTGGAATGATATTTTTGTTCTCATACTTTCAAATAAATTTTCTGACCTTAATTGCAGCCAGGATGAAACATTATTATGACTAAAGCCAACTCTCTTGCAACCCTATAAATAGTGGTACTAAGTGAGACCCTTTGAGGTCTCCTGGACCACAGCAGGCTGTGGTCAGGAACCTCCCTCTGAGTGGGGCCTCTCAGTGCCAGCAAACTCTCAAGATTGCTGTACTCGCAGGATCGCCGAATTATGACAATGGATTCTGGGCTGGTACCCTCACTCCATGAGGCTCAGCCCCTCTCCTGTTGAGAAGATGCAAAGGCATCCAAAGCTAGTACTTCACTGAACTAGAGGGGAATTTTTTGCAGGTACCTTGTACAGACTCTTTAGGTCTGTGTGCATGCAAGTGTGCATATGCTATAGGAAATGGGCTAGGAATGTTGCTCTCCTAGATTCCTAAGTACTTTAGATTTGTAAGTTAGGCCTGTGTGTTACTGTTGTAGTAAATTCTGTATGAATCCTTTGCTAAATTATTTCACTTAAATTATAAATTAGATGTTATTAAAGTGCTGTTAAGTGCTGTTGGGCCTTTAGGCCATATTGCTTTTTATCATTACCCTTTCTATCCTTTTGACATATGCATACCCCCCCCCACCCCCCTGCACCACATAGTTTTTTGTTTATTTCAGTTTGGATTGATTGAGTCTGAATTTTTGTTTCTTTGCTTTTCCTTGGTGTGCTTTAACCATCTAGTAAGTAGTAGAGTGAATCTTGGTGATACCTTTGCCAGTGATTTTTTAAGTGACCTTAAAACACAAGTTTGTGGCAGAGGCATTCTTGTGGCTTCTTTGTGGAGCCAAAGATCACTAGCACTGGATTTTGTACAGTTCCCTTTTCCATTCCTCTGTATTTTAAGCTGTACATAATGGACACTGCTTTTTTTTAGTAGTCCTTCAATTCCAGCATTTTACAAGATGAATGAGAAGAGTCTAAATGCACTAGCTAAGAAGCTGCATGGAATTCCTTTATATTTAGTATTGCTATTAAATATTTTTTTAAATTAAACTTTCTGTTATATATGAACTATATTGCATACCTTAATACATATATATATATTCTGTAGGATTCTATAGGAAAAATTAAAAAACTTTATAGAGAATATATTCCATAGATTTTTTTTCCCAAACAATTTATACTGGTCATATTAGATTTCCATTGGCCCTAACTGGCTTAATCTATTTTCATTTCCATTGCATTTTTACACAAATTAGTGATATCTTTAAATTTGTTGATGTTGCCTCTAGTTATTTAGAGGTTAAAAATTAAGACATTTTATCTTTCTTTTGTATTTTGGGTTTTTTCACCTAAGATTCTGGACACTAAGTTTTAGTCCAGACAGTGAGTAAATCATGTTGCATGTTGTCAGACCCACAAGGTTGTGGAGTAAAACCAGCATGTTGTGGTAGAGATGTTTCAGCACTGTGATTCTGTATAGCTCAGAAGTAATTTTTCCTATGGCTTATTTAAATATTTTTTTTAGATTAATGATCCAAATTTATACAGTTCTTGTTTATGGCTGCCTCCTTTTCTTATTAGCCCCTTTTGCACTGAAAAGGTCCTTGACCAGATACCCTTAAAGGAGCAGATGCTATTTCACATAGCCTTACACTACCTACCAGTCAGTGAGTACACTGAGGCCTTGCCTATACATACAAATTGTCTGACTAAATATTTCAGTAATGGACAACGTGAGATTGACTAAACCAGTGAAACTCAGAGTGACCTGGCTACCTCATTCCCTTAAACGGCTCTGAAAATTCCAGTAAAAATCCACTGGAAAAAAGAAGCAACAGAATGAAGTTGCTCCTAGGACTGCTGCAGACATTTATAATCATATTAACAAGGCTTACAGCGCCATGTTTTACTCCTCACACCATTTTATTTCTGCTGTAGATGTCTTTAGCTAGAAGGAATGGGGAATACTTTGTTTTAATAGAAGTCAAATTGGTAGTTCCTGAGTGATGACCCTAGGCCAAACTGAAAGTACTAATATTGGACCAGCTTATTCTTCAAATGGGAGCAGTACAATATTAGAGGGCACCATTATAGTGGTAAACCCTTATCCTAATTGGATTATAGTAAAGTTTCTATCTTGGTTTGAAAAGACAGATGTCTGTATAAGGAAGGTAGGAGACTCCTCTGAAATGGAAAATGTAAACCCCCTCCCTCCAAATTATTATGATTTTGAAATTAAAAGGCTCTCAGGCAAAGATATGGGAATAGGAATAACAGTTCTTTACTAGGAAAACTAAAAATTACAAATGTAATAGTACCAAAAAAACCCCCCAACAAGCTACTGACAGAGTCAGAATATGACCTGACACCCTGTGTGTCAGGGTGTTGGTAACAGTCCAACTGAATGGTGGCTGCAGTCCTCCTGGAGTGACAGGTGTGGTTCTGTTGAAGCAGTGATCCTGTAGAAGAGTGTAGTTTTCCTCTGAAGTTCCAGTGGTGGTGTAGATGGGCCTGGTCTTCCTCTAGGAATCCAATGGAGAAGAGAGCTGCTCATGTGGGAAATCTAGTGGGAAAAGGCTGCTTGCAGATTATATCCAGGAAGGAATGCTTGGCTCTTCCCCCTGGGCAGAGCATCTCACAATGGGTTGATGTAATTTTATCAGTCATCCAGTGATACTCAATGGCCCATTAACAGAAAATATTTCCCGGAGGGAGGATTGGTTTGTGAAAGAGATAAACTGCCCAGTTAACAGAAGATAACTGCCCCCACCCCTATTAGATGGCAAGTAGAATGCACATTTATTTTACAATCCAGGACAGTTTCCTACTACAAGTTGAATCAATTCAGATGATTTTTTTTTTTTCAGTGAAATATCAAAATATTTCTGTGAAATTCAAATTTATATTCTGGAAATTTTCAATATTCAAAAGCTGCATTCTGTCATACATGTTCCAACTTTCTTTTAGAGGCCAAGGAAGGGAGGCTGGATAAGAGTCATAAAGTATTGGCCATTTTTCTTATTCAGCAATGTCTAAAGCCAGCTTGTTTTTTCCCCCTCATCTCAAAGAGACTGCAGTTAGCATTTTTGAGCTGCCTGGGAGCAAATTTCATAGGTCCCTGCATGTCACCGAGCAGGGTAGCCCCGCTCCAGCAAGCCGGTCCAGATCGATCGGCCCCCACTCCAGGAGAGGAGATTACGAAAGCAGATGCTCTCTCTTTCATGGCAGCTTTTGCTGAGGATGGGAGTTCTACTTAGGATATGGTTGTTCTGGGTTTGCAACTGTAGTCACTCATAAAGATTGCATTTCACAATTAGATACTGTCTCAAAGTGAACTTTGCAAACTCTGCCGGCAGTGAGAAAAGTGAGAGAGTTCCTGGGCTCGGGTCACGCCGTGCTGGCACCAACAGACTGATCCATCCCTCCCCACTGCCACAGTGCAGAGCACAGCAGCAGCACCAGCAGAGCCCAGCAAATGGCAGGAGAAGGTGGCAAATGGCAGCACAGACCCCCACGCGAGCTGGCAAGTCTTCATCTGCTACTAGAACTGCTCTGTAGGATCCTGCTTTTCTGGGTAGGGTTTGCCACAATCCTGTCCCTTTGTTCCCAGGACCAGGTAATTGTCTGCAAGGTGCCATCTTGGAATTGAAGGGTGTGACGTCATCTTTCCTTTGTCTTTCAAGCCACATGGCCACCTCTGGCAGGCGCCTTCTTGGAAAGGGTCTTTCTGGCATTTTGGGTCTCTCTGTTCCCGTGGCGACAGGAAAATTAATCCACAAACACCAGAGGTTTATGTCCAAAAAGGAGACAGAGGAGTCCTATAACTTTATTTGAATAAAGGGAGAGATCATGGGGCATTTCCCATGGGGTCTCTCAAAATTTTGGAGGACCCAGCCTCCTTTTTATCCTAATTTCCGGGCCACATTTCCCTCTCTCTTTCCCCATTGGCTAAGGTATTTCAGAGGTACAGACTTCCCAAATCACCTAATACAGACCTCCTTCTAATGTTGTTATAGATGAGTAATGAGATGGTTGGCTCTCACAATTAAGGGGTGAACATTATATGTATGTTAAGAGAAGTTTTGTAGATGTGTAGTTATGTTACTGTAATATGTCCTCCCTCTTGCATTGTTATCATGGGATGGCCTTGGTAGTCTGGGCATTTTGGGAGGGTTGGCTTGTTACTATAGTAATACCTGACCTCTAATCAAGAAGTAAGAAAGTGGTCTCCACCACTAGATGGCAAGGAAGGAGTCGATTGACAAGACTTTAGGAGGGGCTAGAGGTATAAAAGGTGGAACATCCATTTTGAAGATGAGCACATGGCTGATAGTCATGGGGGCTCCCAGCACTGTGTTTTCCCTAAGTCCAGGGATTTAGCACAGCCTTCAGTGGGTAACAGGCTGTATAAATTAGTGGAATTCCTATGGAATGTATGGTTCCATGTGTTATATATGGGTAATATGACAATTGGCTCTTGCAATTAAGGTATGAATATTGTGTATATGTTAAGAGAAGTTTTGTTGATGTATGGTTATGTTATTGTAGTTTGTTGTTTGGACACCCTCTGTTCTCCCCATAGTCCCCTTTCCCCCCTCTGTATTGTTGCCACGGGACAGCCTTGGTTGTCAGGGTTGTCAGGGACATGTGGAGGCAGGGTGTGTACATGTGCCCCTTGCATGGGGCAGTTGGTAATGGGGAAAGCTTGTTGCTGGGGAGGCTTGGCATGACAACAACTCACCTCCAATCAAGTTGCAAGAAGGTCTCCACAAATGGACAGCAAAGAGTTGACTGGCAGACTTTGGGAGGGGCCAGGGTTGGCTGATGCAACGCCCTGGGGTATAAAAGGCAGAGCCGCCATTTTGTGGGTGAGCCTCTGGCAGTCAGTCACCTTCCCAGTGCTGTCCTTTTTTACCTTATTCAGTCCTTTGTTGCGCTTGTTGAGGTTTAATAAACCTTTGAAATTTTAAAGTGAGCGGTCATTTCTCACACACCCATTGTTTCTTTCACCTCTCAGTATCTGGCTTTATCTACCAGCAGGCCCGCAGTTTGTTTGTAAAGATTCCTCCTTGTCATTGCTTTCAGTGGGGTTTGTGAGATTTAGCAATTTTGTATCTAGCAGTTATTTACTGTTATTTTTTGCCTGCTGCTGTGCCATTTGTTAGTAAACTGTTGCTTTTTCACTTAAATCCATTTATATTCATTCCTTATTTGTGGAAAGGGATTGGCTGGACCTATAAAGTGAAACCTAGGTGATATGTAACAAAAGGTTAACCATAACTAATATTGTAACAAGATATTGTAAATATGCAGGCAAAGCAAGCAAGATAGCAGAGCAAGCGAGATAACGTGCAAGCAAAGAAAAGCAAGTTTTAACAGAACTTGCAAACTGCAAAGTTAGCTAAAAATAGACTGAAAAACAAGAGCACAGGGCATGCTTTGAAGACAGAGGTAAAAAGTTCAAATGTGAGGAAGACTACAAAAGTCTTCATCAGAAGACTGACGACCACCACAGAAGGAACTTGTGCATGTGCAAAAGCAACAAACTCTTATATAACCACGACACAGCTTTATGCAAATGTGAGTATGCTAATGATATGTTGTAATCCTGATGTTGTGCAGAAGGACTTTTAAAATGTAACCATAGGCTAGAGAAGAGTGAGATTGTTATGGAGCAATCCCCATCACTCCCAGTGCTGAATAAACAAATACCTGCTTTATAGCCATCAGACTATAGAGTTGTGGGGGTTTTTTTGCCTAGTTTTGGGCATCAATATGGAAGCAACTCATTCCAGAGTGTTCTCCTTTAAATTGTCTTCAACCAAGACATCCATGAATGTGAAACATGCGCTGCAATTAATCAGGTCAAGCAGTTAAAGCCTTGCTGGTATGGAGGACAATGGCTGTGTGCAGAAAATCATGCTATGAAAAGCCATTGTCCATAAAGGAGACAGAGGAGTCCTGCAACTTTAGTCGAATAAAGGGAGAGTCCACTGGGGCACATACCCACAGGGTTTTCTCTCTCAAGGTTTTTGAGGGTGCAGCCTTCTTTTATCCTAAACTCCTGGCCCCATGTTGCCCTCTTTCTTTCCCTATTGGCTGAGGTACTAGGAAGGTACAGCCTTCCTGAACCACCTACCACATATTCCCCCTTGAACATGTATCGTCATTTTCCCCCAAAGTTCAAAAGTTCAGGCTGTCTGGGTTCTGTGGGTCCACCAGAAGTTCAGACTCTCTGGGCTCTGCAATAGACTGTGTGGACCCATTTGTCTATTACCCCAAAGTTCAGGAGTTCTCAATGTGTTCGCAGGTCCCAGGACGAGGGAAGAGATGAATCTGACTCCATCTTTCTTAGAAGGCTATTATATTATATTATATTATATTATATTATATTATATTATATTATGCTATACTAAACTAGAGAGAGAAAGGAATACATCAGAAGGCTAGGAAAGGAATGAATAATAAAAACTCGTGACACAGCTGGGCCATGATTGGTCATCAAGTAAAAATAATTCACATGAGACCAATCAAAGATGCACCTGTTGGTAAACCATCTCCAGACCACATTCCACAGTCATCAGATAATTATTGTTTACATTTCTTTTCTGAGGCTTCTCAGCTTCTCAGGAGAAAATCCTAGCGAAAGGATTTTCATAAAAATATCATTGTGACACAGGAGTCAAACTGTCTTGGTTCTGTAGCAAACTTGTGCAGCTTGAGGTTGGTAGAGACATTAGGACCCATTTCAAAGACATTAATACTCATTTCTCCTAAAGACTCTCACCCATCGAGTTGTTTGTAAAGACATTAGCACCCATCTTTCCTATCAGCTGAAATATGAGAATGGGGAGGCCTGGCAGATTGACTATATCATGCTCCCCCAAACCCTGTGTGTTTACGATAGTGGAAGAAACCACCAGATGGCTGGAAACATCCTGTGCCCCATGGCACTGCCTGGAACACTATCCTGGGCCTGGAAAAGCAAGTCTTATGATGACATGGTACGCCAGAAAGAATTGAACCATGTTATAGATACATATTATAATATTGGCTTTTCTCAATTATTACAATGGATTTTATATGTGTGATGTTAAAGTAACTTTGCTATAAATATATAGTTTTTATTTCTGTTGTTAATTAAGCTTAGACATAGTAGTGAAATAGCTATGCTTGTGTTAAAATGCCTGCTTGGATGGGATAACATCCAGGGTACATAGGATGAGGACACCAGCTACAGATATGCCAACTATCAGCACTCACTGTCTGAAGACAGTGTGGACCAAGGCCCAAAAACTGGTGGTGATAAAAAAGGACTAAAACCACAACCAAGGAATATGCATGCTCTAAAAGGGTGGACCCAAGAAGATATGCTAAACAGCTCTTGGAACATGCAAACTAGTTTGGGGGAAAAGTTTACTATGCATAAGGGTCTATGAATATGTGTCCTGGGTTGATAAGGAAGTGAGTTTTTTGGGAAGTTGTGGTCAAAAACAATCAGTGCTCAGATTTAAAAATTGGCACCTGGTGTGGCCACTGAAGACATGGATACGCCTCTGAGAACACGGGGTTAAAAAGCAGAGAACTCCCAGGGGAACGCTCTCTTGGTTCCAGTCCGTGAAAGAGGTCAGGCCTCCCCTGCGCAGCTGCGGGCTGGGTGAGGGAGGGGAAGCCATGTGGCCAGGCTGAGGTAGGCCAGAACCTTGGACAGAGAAGGGGGGTGAAGGCCTTGCAGGATGGAAGGGTGGAGGAACACTGAGAGGCATCGGGCAGTGCCCCCACCCAGGAGAGAGAGAGAGGGAGAGAGAGCCTGTGCTTGTGCTTGTGCCACCTTGAAATTTGATATCATGTGCTGGCAGCACAGCCGGCAGAGAAGGAGAAGGGAGTGGTACAGCGAGAAAGGTGCCCAGCAGCTGTAGGGAGTTCTGGGCAGGCAGAGCCCAAGATTTTAACCCTTTTTTTGGATAATGGACACCTTGCAAATACTGATCCTTCTGGATCTGAATGAGAAGAGAGAGAGAGATGAAACAGGAGGAAATGAGCAAGTGTGGTGAAGGTTTGTGCAAGTGGAAGATGTCAGGAGTTGAGAAGAATCCTAAGTGGGAAGAAATGATGGAGTGGCCTTTGGCTGGACTCTTTTCTTGTATAGCCATGGACAGAACCATTTTTTTTTCCTGTAACACAGAGACTGCATTTAGGGGGAGGCAATGGCTTGGAGCCAAGAGAGTGATGTTATGTGAAGGAGTGCGTGAACAGAGGCAGGTGAGGCGGGTGTGGTGATGCCCTCTGTCTTCAGTGAAGAAGATCTCTGTTCTCAAGACCCCTCGGCCCCAGGGGTGAATTTGGGGGGGCCACTGGTGTCCTGAAAGTGAGAGACTGTTGCTTTTTTGGAACTGAGCAAAGCATCCCTAAAAAGGGAACCCTAGAAGCAGTTCTGGTCCATGCGCAGTGGTGAGAGCACTAGACAGGGAAGGAAGAGGTCACAAAGGCAAATGTTCTCCGGGTGGTGCCATGAGTGACATGGAAACACAAGAGGTTTCAACTGTGTTTCCTGGGGAAGCCTATGGTACAAGGGGGACTCCTCTCTCCTTGATGAACTGAGAGTTGATTATCTGAGAGGTGGTGATGAGCTGAGAGTTGATTATCTGAGGGGTGGTAACTGAATTGAGAATCTAAGGTTTTATCTCATTGTTCTCTGGTAGAAATCAAGGGTAGGAGGAGGAATGTTTTGGAAGGTTTTCATTCTGAGTTCTGTGTGTGTTCCTTTTTACATATTGTAAGTTAATAAAGTTTTTTTCCCTTTATTCCTAAGCTGGAGCCTGCTTTGCTCTATTTCTGGTTACATCTCACAGCAGCCACTGGGAAGAATATATTTTCATGGGGACACTGGCATTGCACCAGCATCAAACCATGACATTTTTGGATGTCATTCAGAGAATGAACAGGCTGATGTAAGGTAAATGGTATTTAAGGGGTATCCCTGCAGATGTGTGCTCTTTGCTGAATGCCAAGCACCCCACCCGGCTGTTAAACTTTTTTAATTTTACCAGGAAAGTGAACCTCATTTTTCACAATTGGGGAGCTTGTTCAGGTTTAGCACCTTGCCTCTGAGACCCCCGGGGACGCACAGCGGGGGGCGTGCCCCACCCAATTTCAGTGGCCTCGCTCTGCTTCTTCTGGCGTGGTTCAGACGTTGCAGGTAGAACACCCCGAGGACACGAAGGAGACTAATAAAGCAAAGGAAGAGGGAAAAGGCTCCCTAAAACCACGGTAGCCCCATAAATTATTGTGCATGAAGACCCAAAGAAAAAAAGAGGATTGTTAAAGTTTTCTTTTGTGGGGCAAATACAAGGGATGAATGTGTATGAATGAGATGCGAGCTGGTTATTCCAGACCTGCGAAGTGTGTGAGGAGTCTCTCAGGCTGCGTTTCTGTTCCTTTCATGAGAAAGACAGCCAGCAAGGAGACAAAGCAAAAGATAAAAGGAGTGAGAAAGACCACCTGGGGTAACTGGGACGGGGTCCCAGGGAAGGGTTGGACCCCTTGGAGGAAGGGAGCCGAGGGTTTTCCTGGCACAATCCACTGAGAAAACTGGATAAAAAGTGGGGGGCCCCTAAAATTTTGCCAGGTTGAGGGTCAAAAACACACAAGATGGGAAGTGTAGAACTCGAGAGCACCTGGGCTTGAAAGCTGCCAGGTTGAGAGTAGAAAACACTAGAGGCTCAGAAGTGTGGGATCCAAGAGCACCTGGGTTTGGCCAACAACATCTGAGATTTTACAATACCCGTGGCTGGATAATAACAAGTGACTTGAAAGTAAAATGTACCTTGTTGTCTTGTGAGTGAGAATGAGTGACATATTAAAGAAATAAAAGTGGGTGTGAATGAATGAAAGCATATGTCATATAGATTGTTGATTTCAAATTTAACTTTCTTTTCTGGAGGAAGGTGGATTGTATTATACTGTTGGAAAGGAAGGATTTTTCTGTGCTGTGAAGAGTGGGAGGTGTTCGAGCTGTCAGGGGAATGGATTGGAGCGGGGAGACAGAAGCCAGGGATGTGTGGGCAGGGCCCTAGAGAAATAAGACAGGGAACCAGAGAAAGGGGCTGGGACCCCCTGGAAATGTTGCCTCTCCCTGTCTCCAGTTTCTCTGCTCATGCCAGGAGCTCCAGTCTCCCTACCCGTATCAGCTTCTTTGCCTGTGTCAGGAGCTTCAGCCCTCCCCAGCTGTACTGACCCTTGATCACTCCTGTCCCCACCGTGGCTCTGGAGCCTCCTGCTCCTACCTCTGCTTCTTTGTTGATTCCAGCATTCTGGCTGACTTTGTCTCCTAACTCTGTCCCTTTATTGGTTCCAGCTTCACTGCCCACCCTTGCCTCTGTTCCCTCAGCGATTCCAGCTCCCGCTGTATCTATGAGAGGGGTTCTGGAGGGGGGCAGAGCGCTGGTGTGGTCAGGGTCCTGGGAAAGGACTAGGGATGCCTGTTTTTGCTGTAGTGAGGGAGGGCAACCACACTTAGAGGGAAGCCTGGAGGTGCTTCAGGGGAAGTGCCCTGTGAAGGAGTGGGAAGATCATGGGCTCTGTTTTCTGGGGGAAGAATGCCGTCTGGAGCCTTTGATAACTTGGGAAGCAGGCCCCCAAAAGGAAGTATTGGAATTTGTGGTTGATTCTGGGGTAGAGACAACTTGTGTGGTGGGGATTCCAGGGAGATGTGATATGGTTGGTGACACGGTGGAAGTGACAGGGGCAGAAGGAGAAAGGTTTAAAATCACTGTCATTGAAGATGTAATAATTAGGGGAGAGACCAGCATAGGGATAGGAGCTGTGAAAAATGATACTCACTTCCAAAAAACTTTTACAAGTTTCTTAAAACCTTGTGAAAAATACAACAGAAGATGAACTAGAGAAAATATTATGGTGCTGGGAGCAGACCATCTTTCCCACCATATGCTCATCCACACAACGGAGGTTTCGCATTTTGACCCTTTAGCCCCTCCCAAAGTTCTGTCCATCGACTCCTTCTTCACTGTCCAGTGATGGGGTTTGCTTCCTTAAATCTTGATTGGAGGTCAGGTGCTGCCATAGTAACAAGCCGACCCTCCCAAATGTCCCGAACCCAGGTCACCCCCTGATAACAACGCAAGGGTAGTAAAACATTACTATAAGTCTATAAAACTTCTCTTAACATATATACATAATATTTGCCTTTTAATTGTGAGAGTCAACCATCGCATTACTCATCTGTCACAATCCCTCCTTTTCCACAAGTTATTTGGCTCAAACAATTTAACTCAATGAGCCATACTAGCATCTGTTTATGTGGGCAAGGACAGAGGGTACTGGAGGGAAAAAAATCCCCAGTTTTCCCTAGACACCCTTATCCGGAATGAACAAAAGGACATTACAGAGGTCCGGTATGGCTTTTACCACCATCTACCATGCCTATGGGGTTGCTACCCATAGTAGGTGTATCTTAGTGGTGAGTACAGAGGCCAACTCGGTCTTGCCCTTCAGTCTCTTTTGTATTAAAAGACAGTTGAGGAATTATTGAGGTCTGGCATGGCCTTTTTGCCCCTACCTTACCATGCTTACGGGGTTGCTACCCGCAGCAGGGCTATGGAGTCTTCTTGGTAGTCAACAAAGGGGCCAACCCTGTCTTACCCTCCTTCCTTTGTCTTATTTTCTTAAGGAAGCCATCCCATTACCTTTTACTTCCTGATAGGTGGCAACCTCCTGGGGTGAGGTTAGGAAGGGTAACCCAAACATCATTACATAGGGTGACACTCCCAAATCTTACCGGGGTTGGGTTCTAATTCTTAATAAGGTTAAAGGGAGGCATTTTATCCGTGACATTCGGGTTTCAATCATCAGCTTAACTAGAGCTCTTTTAAGAGTTTGATTCATTCTCTCAACCCGACCAGAACTCTGTGGATGCCATCGAGTGTGTAATTCCCATTTTACTCCCAGGGCTTGAACAACTTTCTGCAATATTTTCAATGTGAAATGAGTTCCATCAAGAAGGGTAACTCAAACATCATTTCATAGAGTGACACCCCCAAATCTTACCGGGGTTGGGTTCTAATTCTTAATAAGGTTAAAGGGAGACATTTTATCCACGACATTTGGGTTTCAATCATTAGCTTAACTAGAGCTTTTTTAAGAGTTTGATTCATTTTCTCAACCCAACCAGAACTCTGTGGATGCCATGGAGTGTGTAATTCCCATTTTACTCCCAGGGCTTGAACAACTTTCTGCAATATTTTCAATGTGAAATGAGTTCCCTGGTCTGAATCAATCCTGTTTACCATCCCATATCGGGGAATGATTGATTCTAGGAGTGTTTTACTCACAACATTGGCATTGGCTTTAACAGTGGGTACCGTCTCTACACAATGAGTCAAGTGATCTACTATCACTAGGAAAAATTTCCACCGTTGTACCTGGGGAAGCTTGGTAAAGTCTACTTGGATATTTTGAAAGGGCCATAAGGCTAGTTCTCACCCTCCTCTGAGTGTTTTCCTCGTGACCTTCTTGTTTACTTGTTGACATATGACACACCCTTCAGCCACATGCTTAGCTATCGCGAAAATTCCTATGCAGCTGCAGTCCCTGAGAAATTGATCATTTAGCCCTTGCGTACCCTAATGTGTTGTCCCATGTATGCCTTCCAGCATTTTCTTGGCCAGGGGTTTATTCAACATTTGCCTCCCATCTGCTAATCTCCAACTCCCTTCGTTATCTTTCTTGGCTTCTATTTTAAGGAGTCCTTCCTCTTCTGTCCCACTAAAAATCGGGACTTCTTGCATTTCTCTCATGGGTGTTAATACCATCATTAATTTTTCTGTCCCTGATTCAGCTGCATTTTTAGCTTCTAAATTGGCAAAATTGTTCCTTTGCGCTTCTTGAGTTGCCCCTTTTTGATGCCCTTCAACATATACCACCACTACTTCCTCTGATAATTTTAAGGTTTCTAAGACTTTTAAAACAAGTTTTTCATTAATCAGTCCCTTTCCCTTTGAATTTAACAGCCCCCTCTCTTCCCGAATCTTTCCGGAGGTATGCACCACTCCAAAAGCATATTTTGAGTCTGTATGTATTGTTCCCCTTTTTTGTGCTAATATTTCCAGAGCTTGCTTTAGGGCATACAACTCACATATTTGGGCTGACCAGTTGTAAGGTAACTTTCCCTTTTCTATGGCTACTAACCCTTAATCCACTATAGTGTACCCTGATACCATGTGCCCCAGGATTAATCGTGAAGATCAATCTATGTACAATCGTTTCCCTCCTTGGAGTGGTTGATCGGTTAGGTCCTCTCTTACTTTAGTTTGATAGTTTATAACTTCTAGGCAATTATGTATTAATTCCTCACCTGGTTCTCCATATAAAAACTGGGCAGGGTTGAGTTGGTTACTCACGTGTCTTGGTCAGAAAAGACAGGTATCTGCTGAGGAAGGCAGCAGCCTTCCCTGAACTGGGAACTGTAAACCCCCTCCCTCCGAATTGTTATAAATTTGAAATTAAGGGGGGATCTCAGGCAAAGATATGGGAGCAAGAATAACAGTTCTTTTATTAGAGAAGAGAATAAAAATAAATAAAATAAAATAAACAATGCAGTAAATCAAAACAACACTGACAGAGTCAGAATACAACCTGACACCCTGTGGATCAGGGTGTTGGTAGTAGTCCCATTTGAATTGTGGCTGCAGTCCTCCTGGAGTAGCAGGTGTGGTTCTGTTGGAGCAGTGATCCTGTAGAAAAGGGTGTAGTCTTCCTCTGAAGATCCGATGTAAGAGGCAGCTGTTACTCTGGGAAAACAGTGGAAATGCTGTTCTGGTGTCCCAAGATCTCAGATTATATCCAGTTGGGAATGCTTGGCTCCTCCCTCTGGACAGCATCTCACAATGGGATGCTGTAATTCTTATCAGTCATGCAATGACATTCAATGGCCTATTAACAGCAGATGTTAACAGGGAGGTTTGGTTTGTGGAAGAGATAAAGAAAACTGCCCAATTAACAGAAGATAACTGCCACACCTCTAACAGATGGCAAATAAAATACACATTGCCTTGCAATCTAGGACATCACGATTAGCTCCAAGTCATTGAGTCAAAGGGTTGAGCTAGGCATGCAACTAAGATAGTGAAAACTATATATATTAAGGGGTTAAGTTAGAAATGTAGTTAGCAAAGATCATATACTGTGATTAGAGCTAAACAAGGAAACTAACTGATACCAGGTGGGGATAACTGAAACAAGGTTGGGAATGACAGGTGATATATGAAGTATTGTAAGAGTGCAGGAACCATAAATACCACAGGCTTCTAAGAATGAGAGGAGGTTTGGACTGTGACCAGCAGGACAAGGAGCCCTGCCAACTTGACACGAGTGAAGAGCTTACCATGAGGAAGGTGTCTTACTTCCTCTTTAGAAGCCCACCGACCCAATTAAAGAGGCCAATTGTGCAGCCATAATGGACATTCAGCTAATTATAATACAAGGCAAGAGCTAATGTTTATGTAATAGGAGTCATAGAAACCGTCCTGGAAACCATCTGAATATGTAAAACCATTTTAGATAAATAGAGAGCAGGAGTTGGTGGCTTTTTTACACGTCTTTGGGAGGTTACTCCCCATGTGTCCAGTGCTGCAACAAATATACCCTCTTTTCAACTTTAATTAGTTGAAGAGTCGTCTGTCCATGCTTCCATTATCTATTAAGAGTGCTTCATACTTTAGCACTCAGGAATCAGTGAGCCATTTCTCAGCCTTTTGGCTTAGGATACTTTTAACTGAGTGTGGGGTATATATTTTCAATTTTCCCCCAAAGGTTAATTTTTTGCTTTCCTCTATGAGTATGGTGGTTGCTGCCACTGCCTGACTGCAGGTTGGCCACCCCCGGCTGACAGGGTCTAGTAGTTTTGATAAATAGGCCACTGGTTTCCTGGATCCTCCCCAGTCCTGGGCTAGTAGTCCATGAGATGCACTTTTTTCTATATCTACAAACAGATATAAGGGTTTGTCTAAGGCAGGAAGATGCAGTGCCAGTGCACTGACTAATTTTTGCTTTAATACTTCAAACTTTTGCTCATCATCTCCTTCCCACCTAATGTCGTCTTCTACTAACTTTTCATACAAGAACATGATGGCCTGTGTATATCCTTCAATCCATAGCCTACAATATCCCAACAAACCTAGAAACCTTCTAACTTCCCTCTTAGTTTTTGGCCATGGGAGTGAGACTATCCCAGCAATTCTCTCAGGGTTCAGTTGCAGGCTCCCTTGACAAATCACATGTCCTAGGTATTTTACTTTATGCTCTACAAATTGAAGTTTCCCTTTTGATACTCAAAGTCCTTGGTCCTCCAGAAAATTTAACAATGCTATGGTGGATTCCCAAACTTCTTTTTCTTCCTGTCCTGAAAGAAGCAAATAAGCTACATATTGGATGAGTTTTATCTCAGATTTGATGAAGAAGAGTTGTAGTACTTCTCCTAAGGCTTGACCAAATAGGTTTGGGGATTCGGAAAACCCTTGAGGTAATCTAGTCCACCGAAGCTGTTGCTTCTTTCTGGAATTGGGGTTCTCCCATTCAAAGGCAAATATATCCCTACTTTCCTCTGCCAGTGGGCATGCCCAAAAAGCATCTTTTAGGTCCATCACATTAAACTACTGGTGCTCTGGGGGGATATTACTCAGTAGTGTATAGGGGTTAGGCACTACTGGGTACTGATTCACTGTTCATTTGTTCACTTCTCTCAAATCTTGGACCAGCCTGTAAGTCCCATCTGACTTCTTTACTGGTCATATGGGTGTATTATGGGGGGACCATGGTTCTAAGGTCCCTTCTTCAAGTAGGTCCTGGATCACTGGCTGCAGTCCTTGTCTCCCTTCCAGGGAGAGTGGGTATTGTCGTACTTGAACTGGATGGTTCTCATTAACTATTTTTATTACTATAGGTTTCATGTTCAATTTGCCTTGATTTTTCTGTTTCACCCACACCATCTCATGAATTTTCTCCTCATCCTCTTCCCTTAATTGGAGAAGCTTAACTACAATTTTCCCTTCCTCTGGGAGTACTCCAATGTCTAACTGCACCTGTAAATCCCATCCTAATAAATTGCACCCTGCTTCTGGAACTAATAGAACATCCCCAATGCCTATTTTATTTGACCCTTCAAACTTTACTTCCTTTATAACTGAGACTTTGAACCCTTCCCCTTTTGCACCTACTACTTGCACAGTATCTTGGCCCTTTTTGCACCCCTTTGGAATTCTATAAACACAAGTTCTTTCAGCTGCTGTGTCTACTAAGAATTAAACTTCTCCCTCCTGGGACCTATTTTTAAAGTTATCAAGGGCTCCTGATGGTATTCTATCTCCAGGAGATAGAGCCTCTGACACTCCTAGTTTTCTGCTTCCCCTTTTTGCTCAGTCTCACAGACCTTCAGGTCCTTTTCCCTCAGGGGGCAATTCTTTCTGATATGCCCATTCTCTTTAGAGTAAAAGCAAACTGGTCCTAGGTTCCCACATTTCCCAAACTGTCCTTTTTGTGTCTAGTCCCGGGGGCTGCATCCCCCCTCCGTCTATCTTCCTGCATTTGGAGTCCCCCTCCCTTACCTGGGTTGTTCTTTACATGCTGGTTTCCTTCCCTAATGGCAGTTACCTTGGCTTTTGCCTTGGCCTTCTCTTCGTCCCTCTTTACATACACCTCCTGTGCCTCTCTTAAAAGATCTTCCAATCTCCTTTCTTGCCAACCATGTAACTTTTCTAACTCTCTCCATATATCTGGCCAAGCGTGAGTGATGAAATTTATCTTCAATAAGCTCTGTCCAGCCACTGTTTCAGGGTCAACCCCTGAATACTGCCTAATATTTCTCCTCAATCTTTCTAGCCACTCTGTTGGGGTTTCTTCCCTCTTTTGCTGCTCATTGAAAGCTTTAGGAGCATTTTGATTTCGTGGAGCTCCCTCTTTGATACCTCTTATAATTCATGTTCTATACTCCTCCATGTCTTGCCTTCCCCCAGTGCTATTGTGGTCCCAGTTGGGGCTCACTGTGGGGATTTTCAGGTCCCCAGGAAGTCCTTGCATGTGCTCCCTTTCCCATATCCGTATCCCAGCCACCTGGATCATCTGTCTTTCTTCTGGTGTGAATAACATGGTCATTATTGATTGCATCTCTTCCCATGTATAAATATTGGGCCCCAGAAACTGGTCTAATTGTTCCACTAATCCAGTGGGGTCCTTTAGTAATCCTTTTAATTCTTTCTTGAACATTCTCACATCAGAGGAACTGAGAGGTATGGTTACGAATCCAATTCCTCCCTGCACCCTACCCAGTGGTACTTCCCTCAGGGGATATAATCCCGCTGCTTGGTTCCCATCCCCCGATCTGCTTTCAGCTCGTTGTGCCACTCTGTTTCTGGTGTTTTGGCTATGGCCATCAGGGCACAGGGAAGGCGCAGTTGGGGCTACTGGAGGTGCAGGGGGCAAATGTTCTAAGGGGGCAAGTCTTCTAACAGGTCCCATTCTTTCTTTTCTGATACCTTAAACATGCTCACCTTCAAGGGTGAAGTCTCGCCCTCCCAGCAGGCAGCATAGTCGCTCTGTTCCTGACTGGTTTCTTAGTTCTTACATGGTTGTTTAATGCCCAACATATCCACCCTTCATCTGATCCATATTTTGGCCACTGTACATGATCACTCCTAATTTCTCTTCTGGTCCATTCTACCATGAAGTACTGCATCATTTTGAGCTTGTCCTTATCTCTGGTATTGGGACCATGTTTCCACCAGGCTAATTTCCTTCCCAGTGGGCTATCTGGGGGTATGCCTATTGGTACCTCCTCACTTGCTCCTGCCTCCTCAGGGGATTCCCTACTTGTTCCCAATCCCAACTCGACAGATAACCACAGGCCCTCCCAGCAAGGCCCGCCTTCCTAAGGAGGGAAAAGGAAAGGAGGGGGGAAAAAAGGAAACAAGGAAAGGAGGAAAGAGAAAGAAAGGGAAGAGAGAAAAATACTTTACCTCTCTTCTGAAAAGTAAAAAAAAAAAAAACACCTATGATCCAGGGACTTCGTATCACAGGATTGGTCCCTGTCGTTCCTCTCCTCCTTGGTTCAATGCTCTGGTCCCACGGTTGCACTCTGCTCCCCATCCGGCCTGGCTTCTCTGTGCTGCGGCCCGACCCCGGCCCGATCCGGCTTCGGCTGCGGCCCTGATGGGCGACCACACTGCAAACCCTTCGGCGGCCCCAGCTTGGGCTGGCTCTGGAAATGAGAGCTCTGACTGTGCCCCAGAAGCTGTCCCCGCTCTGAGCGCCACGCGAGCCGCAGCATCGTGTGGAGCCGTACAGCGGCTCCCTTGGTGCGGGTGGGCTGGAGTAAGAGCCTGAGACAAGAGTAAGAGCAGGACTTCAGGCAGCTCTTCAAAATGCAGTTATTGTATCCTAGATGTTACAGCAGTCCAGGATCGGTGACAGAGCCACACCTACAGCTGTCAGCTACAGCTGTAGACAAGCCTGAAGACCCTTTAATTTTGGTTATAATGCATTATATATTGTTCTTTGCTGTGTGTTATAGGTAAAACTGAAATATGTCCAATTCTAATTAAAAAAAAAAAAAAAAAAAAAAAAAAAAAAAATTTAT
>JAGGNK010008426.1:47870-73369 GCA_017590115.1 Montifringilla adamsi
AAATAGTTTTTATTTTTGTTGTTAATTAAGCTTAGTGAAATAGCTGATATAAGTATGTTTGTGTTAAAATACCTGCTTGGATGGGATAACATCCAATTAACATAGGATGAGGACACCAGCTACAGATATGCTAACTATCAGCACTCATCGTCTGAAGACAGTGTGAACCAAGGCCCAAAAACTGGAGGTGGTAAAAAAGAACTAAAACCACAACCAAGGAATATGCATGCTCTAAAAAGGTGGACCCAAGAAGAAGATATGCTAAATAGCTCTTGGAACATGCAAACTAGTTTGGGGGGAAAGTTTACTATGCATAAGGGTCTATGAATATGCAACAGACAGATATAAGAGAAAAGGTATTTACGGGGTATCCCCGAAGATAACAGCATACTCTTGGCTGAATGCCAAGCACCCCCCAGCTGTTTTTAACCCTTTGCTTTAGTTCTGTCTCCTACTGTCTTTTTATTATGCTTTTTAAATTTTACCAGGAAAGTGAACCTCATTTTTCACAACCAGACAATGGCACTCATTTCCAAAACAACGTCTTGGACACCTGGGTCAAAGACCATGGTATTGAGTGGGTGTATCACATTCCCTGTTATGCATCAGCCTCTGTAAAGATCAAATGATGTAATGGACTGTTGACAACTAACTGGGATACACATTTAGCAAAGGGCACCTTGTTAGTCAACACCAGAGGATCTGCCAATCAGGCTGGCCTTGCCCGATCAAAATTTTTATGTATTGTGAAAAACGGAGTTCACTCCTTAGAATTTTTAAAAGTTTAATAATATGATAAAAGAAGGACAATATTTCCAGCACTGGGGTGCTTTTGATGAATGGAGAAAGAGCACCCAAAAAGCTTTAAATCGTGTTCTCTATATATGGCTACATTGCTGGGGTTACATGCATATTCATTACCTTATACATTATTTAAACATTCCCAAGAGCTTTTGATGTTACAGGGACTCCTAAAAAGGTGGACCCAAGAAGAAGATATGCTAAATAGCTCTTGGAACATGCAAACTAGTTTGGGGGGAAAGTTTACTATGCATAAGGGTCTATGAATATGCAACAGACAGATATAAGAGAAAAGGTATTTACGGGGTATCCCCGAAGATAACAGCATACTCTTGGCTGAATGCCAAGCACCCCCCAGCTGTTTTTAACCCTTTGCTTTAGTTCTGTCTCCTACTGTCTTTTTATTATGCTTTTTAAATTTTACCAGGAAAGTGAACCTCATTTTTCACAACCAGACAATGGCACTCATTTCCAAAACAACGTCTTGGACACCTGGGTCAAAGACCATGGTATTGAGTGGGTGTATCACATTCCCTGTTATGCATCAGCCTCTGTAAAGATCAAATGATGTAATGGACTGTTGACAACTAACTGGGATACACATTTAGCAAAGGGCACCTTGTTAGTCAACACCAGAGGATCTGCCAATCAGGCTGGCCTTGCCCGATCAAAATTTTTATGTATTGTGAAAAACGGAGTTCACTCCTTAGAATTTTTAAAAGTTTAATAATATGATAAAAGAAGGACAATATTTCCAGCACTGGGGTGCTTTTGATGAATGGAGAAAGAGCACCCAAAAAGCTTTAAATCGTGTTCTCTATATATGGCTACATTGCTGGGGTTACATGCATATTCATTACCTTATACATTATTTAAACATTCCCAAGAGCTTTTGATGTTACAGGGACTCCTGTTTAGGTTTCCCCTCCTGACTTATCTGTATGACATCCTGAGATCAAGTCAATAAATTGTGTTCCCGTGATTTCATCCCTGTTGTTTCACACTTTTCTGATAAGAGAAGTGTTAGAAAAGAGGACTGCAATATGATATTTGCTTTCACATTTATATATTAGTTTTTGCATTGATCATAAGTATTCAGATATAATATCATGTATGCTTCTATTTAGCTCTTTGTCAGTATAACATAAATCTATAAGTTTAAGTATGTGCTGCATAGTTTATAGAAATAGTAGTGGGGTGAATATACTATATTATAGGCCTTAGCTGAACACTAGGTGTTAAAATACCTCTATGTAACCAAACAAATGGTGTAAAGTGATCATGTTGTTCCCCTTTCCACTGACTGAATCCTCCAAGTGATAAGATAACCAAGACACAAACCAGAGCACAGGAGGACAATTAGAGAATACCATGTTAAATTTAAGGAGGCCCTACTAAATCCTTATCAGAGGATGTGAAACAGCAGGATGGAGACACAAGAAGAAATAAAATATGTTGACCTGACACACAGGATGTCATGCAGATAAGCCAGAGTGTGAAGAAGCCAAACAAAGGAGTTCCCAAAAACATCAGAAAGTTCAAAAGAATGTTTGAATAATGTATGAAACACGTGAATATGCATGTACCTCAGGATGTAACCTATAAAGATAACACTGTCTGTATATACCTGTATATACTGGTGTGTTCTTTGCTGTCCACCAGGAGCACCCCAGCGCTGGACTTTTGTCTCTTATTTTATCCCTTATTAAACTTTACAACAATTCTTTATCCTGAACTCTGTTCTTCATAGGAGTTAACGAGTTCTTCCCCAGTCTCCTCCAGTGCTCTGTCTTGTGTCACTGTTGTCTTATCACTTGGAGAGGTCAGTCAGTGGATGGCCTGACACTGTTCTTCTTAGGTAGACAAAAGCCTTTTCACATCTTATGTTTTGTTACAGTCTATAGTACAATACGTTCATCACACTACTATTTCTATAAGCGATACATAGATATCATATTAATTACACTACTATTTCTATGAGCAATACAGTGCATACTTAAGCGGATAGATTATGTTATATCAACAAGCAGCTAAAAAGAGTTATAATTTGTACCATATCTAAATACTTATGATCAATAACAGCATGCAAAAACTAATACATAAATGCGAAAGCCAATATTATCTGGTCATTTTTAACAGTATTGTAGAAGGGGATAAAGTTCCTGTCCTGCACATTAAAAAACATGCTGGGGAAAACAGTCTAGGTTATTCCTGCCTCACGCAATGGCAAACCCATTCCTGGGATGGCTTTTGCACAAGGACTCAGGGGCACTTGGTGGGTAATGTGGGAGGATGGGGACACCTGGTGTATGCCTCAAGGGGATTTGGTTTTGGATGAGAACAGAAAATGTATTAAATTGTATGATGCAATTGCTAGATGTATTGCTATATATAATGTTATATATGTTCCAACCCCTCTGCCATGGACAGGGACACCTTCCACTGGACCAGGTTGCTCAGAGCCCCATCCAATCTGGCCCTGAACACTTGCAGGGATGGGGCAGTCAGCTTCTCTGGGCATCCTGGGATGTCACCCTGCAAGCTCCTGTCAAGAAAATTAATCCACAAACACTAGAGGTTTATGTCCAAAAAGGAGACAGAGGAGTCCTGTAACTTTATTCAAATAAAGGAAGAGGCCATGGGGCATTTCCTATGGGGTCTCTCAAAATTTATAGGTGATGCAGCCTCCTTTTTATTCTAATTTCCCAGCCGCATTTCTGTCTCTCTTTTCCCATTGGCTGAGGTACTTGAGAGGTATAGACTCTCTTAGCAGTCTTGAGTAAGTCTGTGTCAATTAGTGGAATTCCTAGGGAATTTATGGTTACCCCCATTGCTTCTTTCACCTCTCTGTATCTGGCCTTATCTACCATCAGGCCCATAGTTTGTTTGTAAAGACATATTTTCATTCCTTTCAATCCCTCCTTTTCCTATTTTCTCAATAATTGTCTTTACAAACAGTTATCACTGACTTAACTTTCTGTTCCTGGGTCCTTTTTGGTTTTGCAATTATTTATAGTGACATCATTTTCTGTCCTATTGTAGCCATTTCTGGATCTGTAGGCACGGCTACTACTTGCATCCTTTTGATCACATGTTGAATAAGTTGCACTAAGCAAGGGATCATACATGGCAAAAAGATGAGAGTTACTACAGCACTTAAGAGGGAAAAAACCATTTGCTTAACCCATAGTTCACCAAGTAACCACAAAAACATGTCCCATTCCCATTCTTTCTACGTTTGGACTGGTTCATGAGCTAACTTTCTTATTCCCTTTGTTATTTGTTTCACCACTCTTCCATTGTGATCTATTTTCAAAGAGCAGTTTGAGTCATTTAATTTGCCACACACTCCCCATTCTAATACCATCCGATGTTGAAGTATTGCATTTTTCATCTGAATGGATTGGTCAGCAACAAGGTCAAGGGCTGTAGCTGTCTGGCTGGTTATTATTTCAAAGACAGCTTGTAACCTAATTATCTGATTTAAATTATAAATGGGTCCTCTGGCACCTGATATTAAATCATTAAGATTCCATGTGGCTGGTCTGTAGTGTTGTGTGATTTGGCCAGGTGGCCATTCATCTTCTCCCCACTTTTGGGTGCTTCCTCCAGCCAAGGCTGCATCAATTGACTGCTTTTCTGTAATTAGATCATCATATCACTTGATTCGTAACTGATTTCCCTGACTTTGTGGTAGCAAAAAAAAACAACGGTCCAATATACCCTACATAACATATCCCTGACCAGTCTGGAGGTAATCTGTGATAGGCATGTTGGCCACAAATCAAATAATGTCCTTTCGAAGCACAGGTCCTGTTGGTAAAGGGGCCTTCCTAATTTTCATCATCAATTGGAGGGTCAAAATACAGCTTGCTTCCTGAGCCTAAGTCCTCCAACAATAGTTGCCCTGCCATAAGAATCACAATATTTGCATCTCCAAGCTCCCACATGAGGTTTCCACCCGCAGTTATGTCCCAGATCTGTTTTGTTGGATCTGGACCAGAATTTATTAAAAAGGGTTCGAGTTCCATTCCGGTGTTGCCACTACCACTAATAGTCATGGACAACATGTGTCTTACTTGTGGATATATCTCAGGGGCAGCTCAAAAATAAGGGGTCAAAAAAACTGTCCTTCCCCACTGCTTTACAGCCTTGAAAATCCCTTTGGTAACTATGGTAGGAACACCTTACCCAGCTACTATTAGTGAACTTAACATGTGTTTGATTCCCTCTGCCTTGATATCTGGAACAATCATAAGGAGAGCAGTTGGGGGTCCAACAGTCTAAACCCAAAAATAAAGTCCAGTCACAAGCACTTTTTCCCACGTATACACCTCCTGTTTTATTTAGACAATAAATGCCTCTTTCAGAAGAATGAAGCCACCATGGACTTGCTTCCTCATCCTAAAATCCCATTCCATTATGGACCTCACTCAGGGTGCTGACCCACCATTTAGGCTCAACTGGGCTGGTCACCCATGGCCACTCTTCAGATCCTCCTGGCCCTCCACAGACCCAACAATTATAAGGTTAAAGGTTTTTGCTACTTCTTCTCCTAGGAGCAAAAAACTATTCTCCCATCTCTGACCCAAACTTAACTGACAATACAAAGGTGAGATCATTAAGAAAAACATTCAAATGGTATAATCTAATCTCCTAATCTAATTTTCATTATGTCTTCTGCACCACCTTCTGCACCACCTGTGGCAAGTGAAGGCACAGAAGCAACTCAACATAAAGAAAACAGTGACAGCAAGGATTAGCCCCTTAATGATTGGAGAGCAAAAGGAGGGATGCCCATACAGACTATTTCAGCAGGCAGTCTGTGGGTAGGCACACAGGGCTTGCCCCGATGACGCACTGGCTACTGCTCCAATGCACTCCTGCGGAATGTCAGTAGTGGGCTCCCATCCTTCTCCTCCAGCTGAGATGTCCAAATTTCCAGGGATTTAAAGACCTTGACCTGAGTGTGATGGCAACTCAACATAAAGAAAACAGTGACAGCAAGGATTAGCCCCTTAATGATTGGAGAGCAAAAGGAGGGATGCCCATACAGACTATTTCAGCAGGCAGTCTGTGGGTAGGCACACAGGGCTTGCCCCGATGACGCACTGGCTACTGCTCCAATGCACTCCTGCGGAATGTCAGTAGTGGGCTCCCATCCTTCTCCTCCAGCTGAGATGTCCAAATTTCCAGGGATTTAAAGACCTTGACCTGAGTGTGATGGATCCACCTGTGTTAAGCTGTCTTGACAGCTGTTTCTGTGGTTAGTAACACTTGGAAAGCTCCACGCCACTTTGCCACCAATGGTGCTTCTTTCCACTTCTTAACTAGTACCCAGTATCCTGGTTGGATGTTATGAACAGAAAAGTCCAAAGGCAGGGTCTGTGCTGACTGGGCTTTCTGTCAAAGAGATTTCACAAGAGACAGTATCCTGGCCACATACATACATCCATCACTTATTTGCATACACACACACACACACACACACACACACACACCTTCCCCCAACTGCATTGAGAATTACAAGGGTAAGGAATTCCAAACATTAATTCAAAGGGAGATAATTTAATATCTCCCCTGGGTCTGACCCTTATTCTTGCCAAAGCCAATGGCAAAAGTCATACCTATGGCATCTTAGTTTCTATCACCTGCTTCAAAAGGTGTTTCTTTATTTCTCTATTAATTCTTTCAACCTGGCCTGAACTCTGGGGGTGCCAGGGGATATGGAGGTTACATTGTATTCCTAAAGCTGTCATAACCCCTTGAAGGATCTTTCCTGTAAAATGAGTTCCCCTATCTGAGTCTATTGCTTCCATAATCCCATATCTTGGAATTATGTGCCCCAAAAATACTTTAATAACTGATCCCATAGCATCACTGTTGAATCAGGAATGGATAATAAATTGCACAGATACTAGGTCAGAAGGCTAAGAGGCTAGAAGCCCCCAATTTATTGGAACCCCTTCTTTTATACACTGGTCTGATACAGGTCGACCTGATTATTGTCATTTAATCAACACATTTCACATGATTGGCTAATTAAGAAGACACCCTTTGGTAAACATGATAAAAAAAACTTATTACAAAAACCACCTGCAGATAGCTTACCATTTGTTTACCATTCTTTCTCTCTGCCTCCCTAAAACTTCCTAGACCAATTTATGGGAAAGCTCATCTGGCTTTCTCTTTCTCTGACCAGACTGTCGTATCCACACCATAGTTGCTGAAACAACTTCTGGTGGCTTCTGGCCACCCTGTTAACTGACATACTACTAACAGAAGATATTTACACGTGAGTACAGGGCATTTCAGTAAAATCCACCTGGCATCTTTTGAAGGGACGTACAGCCCAAGGCCTCCCTCCCCTGGCAAGTTTCTTTGTAACTCTGTTATTGGTTTTAGCACAAATCAAACAACCCTTAATAGCTCGTTTAGTGTTGGGGATATAGTTAGTAATTCTTGCAGATAAAATATAGACTTCTATAAAGTATATGAACCAAACTGGCTGTACAAAGGGGGGCTAGGGTTTTCCTTCTCAGGATGGCGAAACCGTGGCACACTGGCAAGGGTGACATTTACATACATTTACCTCCTCTGAGCACCCTGCCTGGTGTCCCCTAATGTGTATTATTGCTACCCCATCTGGTAAATTCACCATCTCAAATAATTCACAGGCTCTCAGAAGCACATACAGCTCCACCGTTTGAGCTGACCATGTGGGCAGTAACCTCCTCCCTTCTTTAACTCCCTTCCATTAATGATAGAGTATCCTGTAAATGGCTTCTTGTGAAAAGTGCATATTATATGGCTCTACACAGATATTTATTATGTATTATGTTGTATTGATTAGTAGTGCTGTATTAGCATTTTAATAGTATGGTAAATATAGATTTGTAGTTAAAATGTAGCTTTTGTACTTAAAATAGAAACTATGTCTGTGGGATATTTTTTTAAAGAAAGAAACTAAAGCTGTGTTTCATGTCAGGTACATACAGGCAACGTGTGTATTTGTAATTGTGATATGTGTGGAAACTGACCATGAGACAGTTATAAAGACAATTCTAATAAATGATGCAGCCGCGAACGGGTGGGGGAACAAACGTGAATGGAGGAGGTAATCTTTTGTTCCCAGTCCTTTTCTTTCACCCCTTTTTTTTTCTTTTATTGCTTTGTCTTGGGGGAGGGGGGGGGTTGATATTTTAAAAACTTTATTTTCTTATGATCTCTAACCCAGCATATGGCATATTTTTTTCTTCTGCATTAAACTGTTTTTTACAAATAAATCCAGAGCCTGACAAATCCAAACTTCTATTTGGATACTTTGAAATGGTCAAAGAGCTAACTCACTACCTCCTAATGTTGTTTTTCTCATCACCTTTTTATTTATCCTTTGGAAAATTATACATCTTTCAGTTACTTGCTTTGCTACTTCAAAAATCCCAATGCACCCATAGTTCCTTAAAAAAATGATCACACAAAACCTGGGTAGCTCAGTTGGTTTTCTGATGCATGTGTTATAGGTAAAAATAAAAATTGACTCAATCGTAATAAAAATAAAAACAAAGAAAATTTATTCGCGACCATATTACAGCCTCGACAGCCACCAAAAAAAAATTACAGCGCAGACCACGGGATACAGGCTGGGTGGACGCAAATTCGGCCTCTATCGCACTGAACCCCCCCTTTGTCCACACTTGCTGCTTCCCAGGGACAGTTCTTATACTCTTTTTCTTGCCCGCGGCTGAGTCCCTTTGTCTCTTTTCAAAGTTTATCATATTCATGTTGGTTCTTTTCCTCACTCGAAGCTGCACAAAACCTCGTCGGGGGAAGACACAAATGTTCCTCCTCTGATTCCTGGAATCCTGTATTCATATGGCAGGTGCTGATGGCCATGGTTATCTGGGATGTGTATCTTCATGGGCCATCATCACTGGGTGTCCTCGGGTACATGCCACCTTGAATGACCATCTCCTGTGCAGCCCGAGTTTCCATTGTATGTTAATGCTGCGTTCCCCCCTTGTTAGCCAGCTGTGGGTCATCCTAGGATTACACCTTGGTCCCCTCCTTTAATACCATATTTAATACATATATCTATATTTCATAGGCACGAATTTCTATCATATCCCTAACACGTCTTCTAATATTTTCCTAGTAAGAATTTTATTAAGTAATTGTCTTCCATCAGGAAGTTTCCATTTCCCTGATTCATCTTGTTCACCTCCTATCTTGTTTAATTTTTTTTTTCTCTGCTTCACTAATGGTGTGGGCGCGACCTGTTGATTTCTTCCCACCTGAGCTGAATCTCTTTAATAAAGGCATTAAAAAGGAGAAAGATCTCCTGCCCATTTATTTCAATAGCTATCTCTTTTAGGCAATTTTAATGCCTCTGAAACCTCTAAAATAAGTTCCTCATGTACTAATCCTTTTCCTCTTGAAATCAGTAATCTTCTTCCTTTCCAAATTTTTAAAGGTATGTACTACCCTAAAGGCATACCTTGAATCACTATATATAGTTCCTTTATTTTGTGTTAAATATTCTAGTGTTCTTTTTAAAGTGTATAATTCACAAATTTGAGCTTACTAGTTTAAGGTTAATTTCCCTTTTTCCCCAGTTTGCATGTTTTTCCCATCAATTACTGCATACCCTTTATTTTCTCCTTTTGCAAGGAGTTGTATCTCTGTTAGCTAACATAACTCCCAAAGGGCTATCTTGGGGTATCTCTGCTAGTATGCTTTTATTCCCCCTTTTTTATTTTCTTTTTTTTCTTTCCTGTATCCACCTTACTGGATTTCTGTCCCATTTTTCAAGATCTTATCTATTCATCCCCTGCCTCTGCTTTTCACTTTTCTCTAACAACCTAATTACCACTTTCTTTTGACTAGACACACACAAAAAATAAAAAAACCTTTTTATCACACTACTTTTCAATACAATACACCTCCCTCCAAGAAGATATAATGAAGCTTAAAATAAAGGATCTACATTACATATACTTTCATTCGTCTACTTTCACTCACTTTTATTTCTCATTCACTTCCACACATTCTTTCACACCCTCAGGACCCAAAGCGGACCCTTGTCACCAGAAAATCGCGGGTCTCTGTGCCTCCCCCCTTGTCTTGGGTTTGGCCTCAGGGTTTCAGTATCGCTGGGCCTCTGGGAAGGGCCCTGACTCTGGTCACCTCTGGTGCCAGTTCACCTGTGAGGCTGTCTGCATGCGTGTCACTCACACTATTTAGCCAAGGCCCAGGAGAACAATGGCTTGTTTGCGGGTCACATGCACCTCTTTCCACAGCCCCCCCTTCCCACCCGCCTGGAAGGTTGAGGCTGATTTTGTGTGTGACCCACTCTTACACACACACAACAAGACAACAATAAGGTACCTTTTACTTTCAAGTCACCTAGTAAAATTTTAGGTGTTACTGGCCAGTCCTGGTGCTCTTGGATATTCCTCAACCCAGCTGTGTTGTCCAACCCCAGATGCTCTTGGGCATTTTTGTCCCTCAATCCAGCTGTGTTGTGCAACCCTGGATGCTCTTGGGCATATCCTCAATCCGGCAGAATTTTACTCAACTCTGGATGCTCTTGGAATGTCAATCCCTCAACCCAGCGGGTTTTAATTCTGTATGCTCTTGGGCACTCTTATCCCTCAATCCAGCAGAATTTTTAGGGCCCCCTTCCTTTTGTCCATTTCCTAGTAGATCATTCTAGGAAACTCCTCTGCTCCCTTCCTCCAAGGGGTCCAACCCCTCCCTGAGACCCAGTCCCAGTTACCCCGGGGATTCTCTCATTCTGTTTATCACTCACTTTGTCTCTACTGGCCGCTTTTCTCATGAAAAGAAGAAAACACAGCATGGGAGACTCTTCACTCACTTGGCAGGTGTGGGACAACCAGCCCGCCTTCACACACACATTCATCCCCCCCGTACATGCCCCCCCCCCAAAAAAAGTACTTGCCAATCCTTTTTCCTTTCCAGGTTCATCCTGTCCACTACTAGTCTTAGGGGGCCAATTACCGCCGTTTTAGGGAGCCTTTTCCCCTTTTCTTTGTTTTATTGTCTCCTTTTGTCCATCGATTGTAACCTGCATCTGTGTGTCACACTAGGGGAAACAGAGCAAGGCTGCCTAATCGAGCAGGGCAGGGCCTTCCTCACCCTGACTCTCCTAAAGCACTGGCAGCGAGGTGTTATTAACCATCCTCTGCTACCATAATTGTGAAAAACACCAATCATTTGTTTTCAAATTTTTAAAAGTTTAATAGTAATGAAATGGTTATAAAAATAGTAATATAATTAGAGTAATAAAAATTTGGACAATTAGGATTTAGAACAATACGAGACAATAAAAACAAAGAGTTACGGACAGTCGGGGTACATCTTTCTGGGCAAAATAAGCCTGAAAAAGGACACATGCTAACAGAGGATTAACCCTTAAAAGCAATAGCCTGTTGCATATTCATATACCTCTTACATAATGCATAAATTCCATTCAAAAAAAAGGATTCTATCTGGTCAGTGTCAACTTCTTCCTCTGAATCCTAATGGTGTCTTCAGAGCTGAGTGAGGTGGGAAGAAGTTAGTTTCTTCTGATAAGAGAGCAATAAATTCTTTTTCTCTGAAAGATTTAGATGTCCTGTGGCTGCTATCTTGATGCTAGTCCTCTCTTTAAAAAAGTATCTTACATAGCATTATTTTAATTTTAACATTATATTATAATCTAAAACTATATTTAACACACTACTTAAGAAAAATAATGCAGCATAACTTTCTAACATAATACATATAATATTAATTTTAATATTTGCGAAAAGCCAATAATAAAATGCGCATTTTTCACATGGATGTTAAACAGGGTCATGCTAAAGGAATTTTGGTGCAAGACCATGGAGGAAGAAGGCGGCCTGTTGCTTATTTATCAAAATTGTTAGACCCAGTTGTTATAGGTAATAATTGATCAAGCCAAATTAATAATTAATAAAGATAGATTTTATTTCGTGATCAAGATACAGCCTCCAATAACCACAATCAAAAGGGACAGCGCCAAGCCTGGGGTCGGCACTGGGTGAACACTGATCCGACCTCTATCACACCGGATCCCCCTCTGTTCACAAAAACTTTCTGGTCCGGGTAGTTTTTATATACTTTATTCCACCTGAGGCAGAGTCTCTCTTGTTCTTTTCATGGTTACACATATTCATGTTGTCTTCTTTCTCTGCGTTGGGCTGGACAATGCAGTTCCTGGCAAACGATGAATGCTGATGTTGGGTTATGGGAACCTGGCATTGGGATGCATATTCCCAATGACTCTTGCTAGACTCTTGCTATCTTGATCTCCGGTACTTATCGAGTATTCATCGCTTGAGCTGTTCCTGAGTAAGGGCCTATCTCCTCCAGAGCCACGTTCTTTTGGTTGCAAATTAGGCTTCTCCCCTGCTGCCATCTGTCGTTTCGCCATGGCATGAGGCAATCCCTCGGCTCCAGTGTGTGGTCTTGCAATCTTTTATGGATATTTCTTACAAACATCATAACTTATATCATGCACATTTCTATCATATTCTACATAAGCACAAATTATCCTAAATTATATATTACAATCCCTCCCCTTCCACATAAACACATTAATTCATGCTATAATCCTTAGAATTCCCAACTATTTGTGAATTTCCTTCAGCCCGTCTAACTATTTTAATACCTATGTTTTAACTATCTGGTGTTTCTAGGAAATATAGGAACTTTTTAGTTCTCCTCAGATTCTCTGTCTCTATCCCATTCTTCCTGAAGTATTTCTTGGTATATTCTATAGATGGCCCTGTCTCCTTTCTCTTGTTTTTCAAACTTGGCCAGGGCCTCTGCTGCTTTATTGTCTACTTCTTTTTCTCCTAATTTCATTATTTTAGATACCTGGCTTACTTTTCTGGTAGCACAATCTGGGTCCATAGGCATGGCTGCTATCTGCATGCCTTGCACTACTGAGTGTATTAATCTAATAAAACATGGTATTAAGCAGGGTAGGAATATAACCCCGGCTACTGAACATAATATGAAGAATACTATTTTCTTCCACCAAGCTCCTTCAAACAAATGATCCCACCAGGATGCTTGTAGGATGGAATTCCATTTCTGAACTGGAACATGTGCTACCCTTTTAATCTCTGCTGCCAGACCTCAGATGGTCTCCCTGTAATCGTCAATTTCTATACAGCACTCTGATTCTTTAAATTTTCCACAAACACCCCCTTCTTCTGCTAACAAATAATCTAGTGCTATTCGATTTTGATATACAAAAGCCCGCATTTGAGAATGTTGTCTTGACAACAGTTCAAGGGCATCTGAGGTATGATTTGAAACAATCTCTACTACAGCCTGAAGTCGTATTATTCTCTTTAATAGATAAATTTGAGTTCTATACCCCCAACTCCCGTCTTGGGTCCATGTTGCAGGGCCATAATATTCTATTATCCTTTCCGCAGGCCACTCTTCCTCACCCCATGTCTGGCTGCCACCTACAATAGGGAACTTCTTAATCTCTCTTTTTCCTACTTAAGGTTTCATATAGGGGTGCTCCCAATGAGCTACTCTCTGATCTAGCAAGTGTGAACAAAACAGGTCTGATTAGTCCTAGGGTGCATGACCCTTTCCATTTCTGGGGTAACTCGCTGTATGCCTTCTTCTCGCAAATCCAATATATGCCATTTGGGGCTTTCCATTTAACCTTTGTATTTTCTGGTTCGTTCCAGTAACCTTATAGTTCCCACAAAGACTGGTAAGGATTAGCTCCAGAGCCTTTGTTCCAACAAAGCTCAATTCTATCATTCCACTCACAAGTGGTCCACTTCTCATGACTCCAATATCCAGCAGGAAGTTCTGGTTGCCAGATCCTGCTTCTGTTATTTGAATTTATTGTCAGGGTGGAGATAGACGGGGTATACCCCACTACCTCATTATATTCTTTTCCTTCTCTGCTGATACAAATTGTTCCAATCACTCTCTGGTCTGGGACCCATCCCTCGAGCCTTTGTATTGTCCTTGAAATTTGAGTGCTATCACATTTTAGCAGCTGCTCTGGAGTTAAACTCTCACCTTTCCAAGGCCATTTCTCGTCTGACTTAAGCCCCCCGCAAATCCAGCAATTGGACAAACCTAGTTCTGTAGCAATTTCCTACATCAAATCTATAAATAAATTCTGGTCTGAAGCAGGCAACCCCCAATCAGTGTATTGCTTTTCTAATTGATCATATTGCTCACTCAGAGTTTTTAACCTTTCTTGTTCTATTCTCCTTTTTCTCATCTCTGACTCCTGTCTCTTTAATTCTTGGGTTACTTGTTTCATTTTACTTTCTGGGTCTACTCCTTTGTTTCTCTAAAAGCAGAAAGTTTTATCGAATTGTAAACATGCTCTGTCATCATTCTCCTTGAGGAGATCAAGGATGACAGGTTCATTATTAGGAGACAATCTGCTTTCGTATTTCAAGTTTCTTCCTACCCAGTAGGTTTTTCCACCCATCACACACATATTTAATTGATTGTTATCGTAACATAGTTTGTTAACCTGAAAATAAGCCAAAAATATTGATTCCATTTTCCCCCTGATCCATACCGTACTATTACATTGGTTGCATATAGGAATAGATATCTGTTCAACATTCCTCTTGTAAACTATGCATGGATGTTTCTGACTGCCCATTCTTAGATACTGCTTTTTGCAGATAACATATCATTTTTCCATCCAATTCACAGATCCCATACCGAGTACCATTTAAGGTACAGTACCCGCTTTTCTTACCATTGCTGCAGTCTTCTGGGGCTGGGTATGCTGAAATCTCTGCCTTTCCTTGTCCTCCCTGGACAATCTGCAAACATTGCCAGCACTCATTACCAGGACTTTGCCTCTATGTGCTGGGCAGGTTCTCCAGACGCATACTATCTGTGCTGCACACGGCTAGACTAAGGCCCATCAGGATTCCCCATAGGCATATTCCTCTGCCATTGCCTACGCCCACTGGGTTGCCACCAGCGGCGAGGTAGACCATCTTCTCGTCAGCAAGAATATTCTTCCAGGGTCCCATACCTGGACCGAGCCGCATACCTCCTTCTAAAGGCGCCCCACATTGATAGTTTAACTGCATCTGCCCTGCAGGGTACTTTGTTCAATCTTCGGCACTCGATTGTTAGAATTTGGGCTGTCGAATTTAGTTTTCCCCCTACCCCGTTCCGAAATAAGTGATACCACTCTAGGGAGTCCAATTCTATTATGCCCAATTCAATGGCGATTTCTAAGACACGGCTAGTCAGATACTGTTTGTCCTCTGTACACTTTGTACATAAACCTTTTGCTCTATATCCCCTCTTACAATGTGTCACCCAAATCTCATTACAATACTCACATTTAAAAGACACAAATGGATAACATTCACAACCACTCACTGTACAACTTATCTGATCCCTCTCAGTCATTTACTTGGCCAAAGTAATTTTATCTTTAGGTCTCCAGGGGGAGAGGTAACTTTCCACTCCGGTGTCTCTTCTCCGTGTTCGATCTTTTTCACCTGAGACACGTGTGTCCAGCCTTTCTCTGCTGTCCAAACGGCTGTGTCTGTGGTCAAGAGGACGAGAAAAGGGCCTTCCCAGTGAGGGGAGAGGGGGACTTCTTTCCAAGTTTTTATGAGCACTCGATCCCCCGGCTGTATTTTATGTATGGCAAACCCCAAAGGGATGCCTTGCGTTATTATCCCCTGCTTTCTCAACTCCTGTAGATTCTTCCTTATAGTTATAAGGTAGGGCTGTATTTGTCCGCCCTCTATCTTCAGGTGTCCTACTGGCATTCCATGTTCATAAGGCACCTCATATAGCATTTCAAAAGGTGACAGCCCCATCTCTGAGTGGGGCATGGTCCTAATGTTTAGCAAAGCTAAGGGGAGACACTTTAGCCAGGTCATCTTGGTTTCTAACATTAGCTTTGATAATTGAGCTTTCAGCATCTGGTTCATTCTTTCAACCTGTCCTGAGCTTTGCGGATGCCACGGAGTATGGTATTCCCACTGGATTCCTAAGGGCTTCTGCGAGTTGCTTAATGATTTTAGAGGTAAAATGCGTCCCTTGATCCGAATCTATGTATTTTACTAGTCCATATCGGGGTATAATTTCTTCTAGTAGAAATTTCGATACTGCCTGATCTGTAGCCCTAGAGCTTGGAAAGGCCTCCTCCCAATGGGTCATTTTATCCACTGTTACTAGTAAAAATTTGTATCTTCCTACCTTAGGCAGTTTGGTAAAATCCACCTGAATTCTTTCGAAAGGACGGTACACTATTGGACGACTTCCTAATGCTACCTGTAGTGCCCTGGCCTGATTGACCTTCTGGCAGATCATATATCCCTGCACTTCTTGTTTTGCCAATTCATAAATTCCCTTACACCCGAAAAACTTCAAAAATTGTTCTGCAAGGGCCTGAGCGCCCCAATGCGTTTGCTGATGTAATCTTCTTAAGATTCTCCTGGTATAGTCCTTAGATAGTAATTCTCTCCCATCTGGCAATTTCTACTTACCTTCTTCTAATCTTCCCCCTATTTTCTCGTGTCCTTCAATTTCCTTGGGGGAAGGATATGGGGGATATTCCTGGGCTCCTCTTTCCTTGATCTCCGGGGTACTTACCTTCAATAGAGCTGCGTTTTTCACTTCTTTGTCTGCTAAGTTATTCCCTCGAGTCCGGAACTGCACTCCTGCTTGGTGCCCTTTCACGTGAATGATCGAAATCGCCTCTAGCTCCCTGATGGCCTCTAAGATTTGTCTTATTATTTCCCCATGCACCAATCCTCATCCCCGGGTATTAGTTAGTCCTCTTTCTTTCCAAATTTTCCCGAAGGTATGGACTACCCCAAACACATACTTTGAATCCATAAAAATCATTTCCTTCCTTCCTTTTAGTTTCTGTAAGGCTCTTAACACTGTGTATAATTCACATGCTTGAGCTGACCAACTAGCACTCAGGGGTCCCGACTCTACTACTTCTCCCGTCTTACCATCTACTACTGTATATCCTGATTTCTTTTTCCCTTCTATAACTCTCTCTGAACCACCTACAAACCATTTTTCTCCTTCTAATTCCTCTTATTCCAAGTCAGGTCTTATCTTAGTCTGTAGTTCTACCACCTCAACACAATCATGAGTCAGCTCTCCTGAGGCTTCCCCGAACAGAAACTGAGCAGGATTTTGCACAGTCATTGTTCACAGCTCTAAATTGTGAGAGTGGAATAATATGGCTTCATACTTCAAGAGCCTAGCGTTGGTGAGCCATTTGTCCGCTTTTTGTTGTAATATGTTCCTCACACTATGAGGAGTGTAAACTACCAATGGAGCCCCAAAAGTTACCTTTTTAGCTTCTTCTACTAATAGTGCCACTGCCACAATTGCTTGCAAACAAGTGGGCCACCCCCTGCTTACAGGGTCCAAAAGCTTTGACACATACCCCACTGGCTTCTTGTCCCCTGCCCAATCCTGTGTTAGTACTCCATGGGCAGTATGGCTACTCACATCCACAAATAATTGGAATTGTCATTTTATATCGGGTAGACTCAACACCGGAGCTGCCGTCAGTGTCTCCTTTAGCTCCTTGAATCCTTCCTCATCTTATTCTGTCTGTTTCAACTTATCAGTAGTCAATTTCTCATAAAGAAATTTCACCTTCTCACTATATCCTTCAATCCACTGTCTACAGTATCCTAGAAGTCCCAGCAGTTGCCTGATTTCTCTTTTCGTCCACAGGGAGGGTAAAGCAACAATTCCTGCCACTCTTTCAGGGTCTAATTTCTACTTCCTTTTCGATAACCAGTGTCCCAAATATTTAACCTCAGGTTCGGTAAACTGTAGCTTGGATTTTGAAACCTTCAATCCCTTATCTCTTAAGAAATTTAGTAATGATATGGTACTGGCTCTTACATCTTCCTCTTTAGGACCAGCCACCAATAAGTCATCTACATATTGCAATAGTTTGGTCCCTTCTGTTGGCACAAATTGACTTAATAATTGCTCAAGAGCTTGACCGAATAGGTTTGGTGAATCTACAAACCCCTGAGGCAAAGATGTCCATCTGAGCTGTTGCTTCCTATTTGTCTCTGGGTCTTCCCATTGAAATGCAAAATAATCTCAGCTTTCTTTGGCTAAAGGACAAGTCCAAAAAGCATCTTTCAAATCTATTACACTGTACCAGGTGTCCCGGGGGAAATATTATTCAGCAGGGTGTAAGGATTTGAAACTGTAGGAAACAGCATTTTAGTCCTCCCGTTCACAGCTCTCATAATCCTGCACTAATGTATAACTGCCATCCATTTTCCGTACTGCCAGGATAGGAGTGTTATGTCTAGACACGCACGGTTCTAGGGTTCCTTTTCTGATTAATTCCTCTATTACAGGTTTTAGTCCCCTCCTACCCTCCATAGGTATAGGGTATTGTCTGATCCTAATAGGATCTTCTGGTCTCTCGATTTCAATGCAGATCGGCTCCATTTCTAACCTTCCAGCTTCCCCTTGCGTATGCCAGACCTTAGAATTTATTTTGCTTTTGTCTTCAGCGGTTAATTTATGTAAACTTAGCATGAGTTGGGACTCTTGTGCAATTAAACTTATTCCTAGGGCTACCATCAGATCCCTTCCTAGTAGATTATAATCTGCCTCTTTCACCAGTAGCATATTCCCTAAACAAAACTTTGTTTCTGATTCTATCTCAACGTCTTTTATAACGGGTACTTTAAAAGACTCTCCCTTTGCCCGGATCACCATAATGGTGTCTTTCCTTTTTTGTACATCCTGGTGGCAGCCGCTGAACAGTACTTCGCTCAGCTCCTGAATCTACTAGAAATGTTAATTCTTGTTTCTGGGGTCCTATTTTTAGCTTTATCAAGGGCTCGTTGGATGTTCTGGACTCTAAATTATAAAAGCCCCTGACACCTCTAATCTTCCTGGAAGATTTTCTCATCCTTCATCCTCTTTTTGCATTCCCTCTGTAGGTGCACGCTCTGCTTGCAATAAAAGCACTCTGGATTATATTTATTACTGTTTGGGTGCCTTCTCTGAGGAGGGTTCTGTCTTCTCTGAGGCGGGTGACTGTGCTGGTTTCACAGAGTCTTGAGCTCGTTCCTGTTTCTGGGCTTCCCTAACCGCGGCTACCAGTACTTTGCCTGTGCTTTTTGCTGTTCCTTGTCTCTCCTCATATAGACCCTTTGAGCCTCTCTGAGTAAGTCTTGTAACCCTTTTTCCTGCCAATTTTCTATTTTCTCCAGCTTTCTTCATATATCCTCCCACAATTCCCCAACAAATTGCATTTTTAACAGGACTTCCCCGACTGGGGAATCCGGATCTGTCCCCGAGTACATTCGAAGACCTTTGCTCAGCCTCTCCAACCACTCTGTGGGTGTTTCATCTTTCCTTTGGCATTCTCTGAATACCTTGCTGATATTCTGCCCCTTCGGCACCACTCCCCCCATGCCCCGTATTACCATATTCCTTAGTTCTATCATTTTTATCCTATCCTCCTCGTTTTGAGCGGTCCACGATGGTCTCTGGTCCAGCCATTTCTGGTCACCCTGCACCCCTTGGGGATTCCTGTGATCCCAATCCCATATCACTGCTTGTCTTACCATGTCCCTTTCCTCGCTGCTAAATAATGACCTCAGTAAAGCATTTATGTCATCGTAGGTGTATATGCTCGTCCCCAGGAATTCATCTAGTCTTTCTGCCACCCCCAGCAGGTTGTCCATCAATTTTCCCATCTCTTTCTTGAAGGCTCTTACGTCCCCAGTATTAATCGGCACATTTACGTACCCGATTATTCCCGGGGCAGTGGGCACTTGCCTTAAAGGAAAGAGATTTGGTTTGTCCTCGCTCTCACTATCATAATTTGTTACTTTCCTTGTTTTGTGCTGCGTTTTGCTGGCTGGAGGAGAACTGGTTTCCCCAGTGAGAGTGGTTTGTCACTCCTTTTCCGCCAGCAGCAGTGGGGGTGGGGGCTGAGAACAATCTTGCGGATACTGCAATGCCTAATCCTGCCCTTGTGGGAGCGGGACTTCTGGATGCTGCACTGGGAGTGGAGGTGCCTGTGCTTGCGTGGGTTGGTGCAGAGGCCCTGTGGGTACGGGCAAAGGAATCTGAGCTTGTGGGGGATACAAAGGCAGAAGGTTATCTAGGGGTTCCCATGCTTCGCCCTGAATCGACGCACCCCTGTAAGTTTTTATCGTGAATAATCCCGTGCTAGCATGTTCCCATAGCCTGGCATAGTTTCTTTCTTCACTTTCTGGTGAGTTTTCATCGTACACATAATCGTGTAAGGCTTGGCAAATCCATCTTTTCAAGGTGCCAAACACCAGACAAATTAGATGTCTTTTAATTTCTTTGCCTCCCCATATTTCTATGCAGTAATGTATCATTCTTTCTTTGGATCTCCTTCGTCTTTTGGGGCAGTCCTCCCAGTGTTCTAACATCCACCCCAATGGACTATTCCTTGGAATTTCAGGTAAACTGCTTCCTTGTTCTTTTTTGGGTTTATCCTGGGTTTTTCCCTGAATTTTACTCTTCTTTTGCCCCATCTTCCTTGAATTACCTTTCTAGAATTTCTTTACTGTGATTCTGTGCTGAGTTTCGAAACAAATCCTAAATTTTTAATTGGTACTGTATCTATGTTTAATCCTTATTCAATGCTACCAGCCTACTAGCCTCACAGTGAACCGGTCTGTGGGTTTTCTGACTGGTAAGAAGCTCTCTATTCCTTACCTAGACTTACCGAAGTCCTGGATCAAAAAGGATTACCAGTTCCCGAACGCCCGGGAACGTACCCTCCCTTTCTGATCCTGCCTGTGATCGAACCCCTGAACTCCCCCTGAGTTACAGGCTTTATGTGTGAAAATGAGTTCTGCTTCCCCCTTGCCCGACCCCTTCCCTCTCGGGAGAGGGGAACTGCGATCTTGGGGTCTGCACTCGCTTCATGATAGTATCACGTCTCACACACGCACTCAATCACACCTCACTCAACCACAGGATACTTACGGTCCTTTTTCCCTTGTGGATTCTTCGTGCACGTCGACTTTTATGAGTGAAAAGAAAAATTTTTTTGCTGTGGCTTTGGAGACCCTTCTCAGAGTACCTGAGAGCTATTTTGGGCCTGTCTTTTTATCCCTTCCTTGACTGTGGCTCTGGCTTTCTAGTTCGATATCTGATTGGTTCTACGGGGTTTCCCAACCTCGTCAGGCTGCTGAAATCAGCGGGGTGCCTCCTGATCAGAGGAAGGGGGTTCCCCCAACCCCTAAATCAGATCACGTCGGGGTCACCAAGATTGTTATAGGTAATAATTGATCAAGCCAAATTAAAAATTAATATAGATTTTATTTTGCAACCAAGATATTGTCTCTGATAGCCACAATCAAAAGGGACAGCGCCAAGCCTGGGGTTGGCACTGGGTGAACACTGACCCAACCTCTATCGCACCGGATCTTCCTCTGTTCACGAAAGCTTTCTGGTCCGGGTAGTTTTTATATACCTTATTCCGCCTGAGGCAGAGTCTCTCTTGTTCTTTTCATGGTTACACATATTCATGTTGTCTTCTTTCTCTGCGTTGGGCTGGACAATGCAGTTCCTGGCAAACGATGAATGCTGATGTTGGGTTATGGGAACCTGGCATTGGGATGCACGTTCCCAATGACTCTTGCTATCTTGATCTCCGGTACTTATCGAGTATTCATCGCGTTAAAAATTAAAAGGGAGGGTTATACGTTAGAAGGAAATCTTCGGTATCAGGCGTATCGGGAGGTCTGTACCTCTCAAGTACCTCAGCCAATGGGGAAAGAGAGAAGGGAAATGTGGCCAGGAAATTAGGATAAAAAGGAGGCTGTGTCCTCTAATAATTTGAGAGACCCCACGGGAAATGCCCCATGGCCTCGATAAATCAAACAGAGTATACAGTATGGCACTGATGGAAATTGTAATTCCTCTTCTTCTTTAAGTCATAGGCTAAGGCCAGAATATGAGAACTCTCTGACCGAACCAGTCCTGATCCTCCTGTTTGAAGTGGCAGTATTCCTCCCCCAGGAGGGTATCGAACGTGTCTCTCGACTTGTCCAGGCGGTACTTGAAACCACTGATGTATGCTTGGCCTTATTTCCCAATTAGGTGTGATTCTTTGTACATTCCTTGGATTATTTGGGTCTTCCCAAACCATTGCCAACCAGTCCCCGTTTGAAAGTCAATTTGGTATCACCTGGTTTAGATGTGATAGTCCATTCCTCAGGTTCTTTCACAAGTCCTTTGATTCTGCTGGCATGAATCCACCCTCTTTCCCCGGTTCAGATTGCTGCCTCAGTAGTACCTGAAAAGGACCTCTTAATAGTACAGGGACAGTGACAAAAGAAAGACAATACTACATCAGCATTTGCCATCAGCATTCCCCAAAACTTTCTGGGTTTAGCAAAATGCTTTTTTCCACAGCAGCCTCTTCTTCTTGTATCCAGCTATGCTAACAGCTGCAAAGGCAAATTCTTCTTTCTTTGATTTTAACAGGAGATGAACTAATGCTCGCACTGGCCCCTTTCTCCCTCTTTTCTCAACAGCGCTTTCAACCCTGTTCCTCGCCCCTCCCCCGCTGCCGCCTTTGCACTGCAGTGGCCCCGGCTCGCCCTGGGAACTGGGAGAGCTCGGAGACAGCCACCTGCGCGGGGACCCTGAGGGCGTGCCTCACCTCACTTTCGCCCCCTCTTTCTCTCTCTCTCTCCCTCGACTCACTTGCCGGGGCTGAGGCCACTATCCCGGACTCGGGACCCCGACAGGCTGGGAGCCGCCCCCGGTAGCTCCGCCACTGAGCCAGCCCGCTCCTCAGCGGCAAACCCGTGCGATCTGCATCCCTCACCACCGCAGGGCCGGCGAGCGCATCCGGCAACCCCGTGCCCTTCGGGACCCTAGCACAACCAAGCCGGCTCCCAACCCCCAGCGGCGCCCCACGCAAACCGCCCCCAGCGCCGCCTCCACCGGGTGGGCGAACACTGGTGTTATGAATAAAAAGTTATCTATTTTTGTTTAAGGTTACAGAGCTAAAACCGGTTGGACCAGTTGCTGTTAAATTAGCTTCATTGTTAAGAGTTCTTCTTTAATTGCCCGTCAATGGTTGGTGATTTAGCCATTGTCCTCCCGATGCTTGCCCAGGAGCAACACCTGGACATGGCAGCACCAGGAAAATAGGAGTGGCCTGAGACCACATATGCAGATGAGAAATGCACTGCTCCAAATTTTCCCGTTTTCCAGGAAAACCCCTAAAAACAACGAGCCAATATAGAATTAGGGGACCCTAGGTGATGTCTAAGGATGGGCACGTAGTCCAGTGCCTGCTTGGATCCTTTTTGCTTCTCACCCTGACCTGAAAGGATGTTCACTAAGGAGGGGACCCGAAGTGTTGGACCGAAAACCAGGAATCTGCTAATCCAACTCTAATCTTTTTACCATGCATGATCCCTTGCTTAGTACAACTTATTCAACATGTGATCAAAGGGATGCAGGTAATAGCCATGCCTACTGATCCAGAGATGGCTACAAAAGGACAGAAATTGATGTCTCTGCAAATAATTGCAAAAGCAAAAAAGACCCAGGAACAGGAAATTAAGTCAAATATAACTAAAGTTTGTAAAGACAATTATTAAAAATAAAAGAGGAGGGATTGAAAGGAATAGCGGATTTGTCTTTACAAGCAAGCTGTGGGTCTGCTGGTAGACAAAACTAGCACTGGGACATAAAAGAAACAATGGGAAGGATACCACTGATTGATTAATGGAAAAAGATATTTGCCTTTACAAATAAACTTTAGGTTTGCTGATAAATTAAATTAGACATTGAAAGATGAAAGAAACAATGGGGAAGAAAAACCCCTAAATTCTGTAAGAGTTAAAAATTAAAAGGGAGGGTTATACGTTAGAAGGAAATCTTCGGTATCAGGCGTATCGGGAGGTCTGTACCTCTCAAGTACCTCAGCCAATGGGGAAAGAGAGAAGGGAAATGTGGCCAGGAAATTAGGATAAAAAGGAGGCTGTGTCCTCCAAAAATTTGAGAGAGCCCAGGGGAATGCCCCATGGCCTCTCCCTTTATTCGAATAAAGTAAAAGGACTCCTCTGTCTCCTTTTTGGACATAAACCTCTGATGTTTGTGGATTAATTTTCCTAACATGATAAATCAAACAGAGTATACAGTATGGCACTGATGGAAATTGTAATTCCTCTTCTTCTTTAAGTCATAGGCTAAGGCCAGAATATGAGAACTCTCTGACCGAACCAGTCCTGATCCTCCTGTTTGAAGTGGCAGTATTCCTCCCCCAGGAGGGTATCGAACGTGTCTCTCGACTTGTCCAGGCGGTACTTGAAACCACTGATGTATGCTTGGCCTTATTTCCCAATTAGGTGTGATTCTTTGTACATTCCTTGGATTATTTGGGTCTTCCCAAACCATTGCCAACCAGTCCCCGTTTGAAAGTCAATTTGGTATCACCTGGTTTAGATGTGATAGTCCATTCCTCAGGTTCTTTCACAAGTCCTTTGATTCTGCTGGCATGAATCCACCCTCTTTCCCCGGTTCAGATTGCTGCCTCAGTAGTACCTGAAAAGGACCTCTTAATAGTACAGGGACAGTGACAAAAGAAAGACAATACTACATCAGCATTTGCCATCAGCATTCCCCAAAACTTTCTGGGTTTAGCAAAATGCTTTTTTCCACAGCAGCCTCTTCTTCTTGTATCCAGCTATGCTAACAGCTGCAAAGGCAAATTCTTCTTTCTTTGATTTTAACAGGAGATGAACTAATGCTCGCACTGGCCCCTTTCTCCCTCTTTTCTCAACAGCGCTTTCAACCCTGTTCCTCGCCCCTCCCCCGCTGCCGCCTTTGCACTGCAGTGGCCCCGGCTCGCCCTGGGAACTGGGAGAGCTCGGAGACAGCCACCTGCGCGGGGACCCTGAGGGCGTGCCTCACCTCACTTTCGCCCCCTCTTTCTCTCTCTCTCTCCCTCGACTCACTTGCCGGGGCTGAGGCCACTATCCCGGACTCGGGACCCCGACAGGCTGGGAGCCGCCCCCGGTAGCTCCGCCACTGAGCCAGCCCGCTCCTCAGCGGCAAACCCGTGCGATCTGCATCCCTCACCACCGCAGGGCCGGCGAGCGCATCCGGCAACCCCGTGCCCTTCGGGACCCTAGCACAACCAAGCCGGCTCCCAACCCCCAGCGGCGCCCCACGCAAACCGCCCCCAGCGCCGCCTCCACCGGGTGGGCGAACACTGGTGTTATGAATAAAAAGTTATCTATTTTTGTTTAAGGTTACAGAGCTAAAACCGGTTGGACCAGTTGCTGTTAAATTAGCTTCATTGTTAAGAGTTCTTCTTTAATTGCCCGTCAATGGTTGGTGATTTAGCCATTGTCCTCCCGATGCTTGCCCAGGAGCAACACCTGGACATGGCAGCACCAGGAAAATAGGAGTGGCCTGAGACCACATATGCAGATGAGAAATGCACTGCTCCAAATTTTCCCGTTTTCCAGGAAAACCCCTAAAAACAACGAGCCAATATAGAATTAGGGGACCCTAGGTGATGTCTAAGGATGGGCACGTAGTCCAGTGCCTGCTTGGATCCTTTTTGCTTCTCACCCTGACCTGAAAGGATGTTCACTAAGGAGGGGACCCGAAGTGTT
>JAGGNK010008437.1:0-75710 GCA_017590115.1 Montifringilla adamsi
CCAGCTCACGCAGGAGATCTCTGCTGTAAATATAGCTTCTTCTTTCATCTCAGGTTTCAGTTTCTAAACTGTCCAGTTTTTATCCTGACCATGGAGTTTTTCCTTCAGCAATCCATAGGAAAGAAATGTTCCTGAGGACTTTTATCTTACAGCTATCAGGGAGGAGGTTTTTCTTTCAGGCAAACAAGTTTCTTCCCCTTTTATTAGTGTGGCTGTATGATTTAGAGATAGAAAAAAATGCTAAGGAAATTAACACAGAGCTGTCCCACCCTTGAGAGGCAAGGAGATCTTCCAGGTCTTGTTCCTTATTGCAGGCAAGAACTTGGCAGCATGGAGATGTCTCTGACAATGCCTTCTGAGCCCACTCACAAATTCTGAGCAGCACTGAGAGATGGGACAATCTATCCCCAATGTCTGAATATGTCTGCAGCTTGCCTGACTTCATGTGGATAGATATTCCACCAGAAAGACACCTGGTCCACGGTTATGTAGAAGTGACTGTGGTTGGACTCACCCACTGCCAATATATTCCAGTTCTGTGTAGTTCATCGTGGGATTTTCCTTGTTCATTATTTTCCCTGAGGGAAACAAAATGCAAGATGCTCACTTTAAAGCAGAGATCCCAGCTTTCAGGAGATACAAAAGGCAGCCCCACTGTCTGGGGCTCTGAGCCCTTTGTGGTCAGCTGGGTAACAACAACAACAACCAAGCAGACAGCTCTGCAGCACAGGTGGCCAGCATAGAGACTGATTTTCTACAGCACAAGGACACCCCTTTACAGGGATTTTCTCCCATTACACAACTCAGGAGAAACATTTTGTAGGGCAATGCTGACATGTGCACACAATATCCTGTCCCTCAGACAAGAAAGACACCAGACGTACTCAGTAGCTCCAGGGAGTCATCCTCGATCTCCTGTTGCTGAGCAGCAGCTGGGTCAGCACGGGAGATGAACAAACTGCCCCAGCTCCACTTCCCAGGTTGGGCAGCAAAGGCTCCTTTAGACAATGCTGCTGCTGCAGCAGGTTTGGTAACAGAGCCCGTGTCGATCTGGGACGAGAAATGAGTTTATGTCAGAAAGGTGGCTGGCAGAGATTGCCCTGAGATCCCTCTTTGAAATGCAAGCCCTTAGGAAGGTGCTGTCAGCCACATGCAGGGCTCTTAAATGGATTACTTGGATGTCCACTTCTCAAATTGGATGGGTCTAAACCTAAGGCTAGTTCTACTCGAGTTCATGATGGATCCATGTTTGGTTTTCATGGATTTTCTGAATAATGCTGCTGCAGCAGCAGGTTTACTGCCAACTCTCGTGTAGATCTGCTGAACATGTAGCACTGCTGGTTGGGACATTTCCTGTGTCTCACGCCAGCCTTCGGACCCTTCATTGCCAGACATTCGCTGTAAATCTTGGCAGGCTGCCAGGTGAGAGGTCGACACTTGCACCTCAAGTCAAAGAGAACAAAGCAGTCAGAGACTACAGCTTGTCCCTGTCAGCCAGGAGTCAGCGACTGTGAGGAAAGGAAAAGAATAGAGTTACAAGGGATACAGACAGCTTGTTTCAATCCTCCATCTGGCTCACCATGTTGCCCTGTAAAGAAACAGGGAGAGCAGGAACAGGCCAGCAAGAATCAATTTGGATGACTGCTGGCCAAAAGGCCAAAGAACAAGTCCCACTGTCCAGGGCAGCAGCTGAGATTCAGCACAGCAGGAGATGTCCTTCAGAGTGACTGTGATACACACTAGAGCAGGATGGCACTCAGAGGCATGGCCCCACTCCCTGCTGCTCTGCACTGGAAAGGCAAGAAGGGCAGAAAGCAGCAGTTTGGTGATTGCAGTGGCTGTCCCTTCTTCACTCACCTGATTTTGTAGAGCCTGAGGGAGGGGATCAACATTCTCGCTGACAATTTTCATTTCTTCCTCCAGCCTCTTCTCCCAAGCCTTCATCCTCGCTTCAGTTTTCTGCAGCTCTGCCTGCAGGTATTCCTTGATGTTCTGTAAACAAGGAGGGAGAGGATGCTTCCTGAGTGGAATGGCTGCCAGTCTTCCTCTCACCTGGTTTTGTTGATTCCCGCTGTTCTGATGGAGATTCATGTTCTCTTGAATTCTTCTCATGTCTTCCTTGTTTGCCATGTCCTCTTTGTCTTTCAGTAGTGACTGGCACCCAGCTCTGTCCCACAGCTCCATCCTGGCTCTGCAGGTGGCTTCCTGGCTGAGCTCACCCCTTGTGAGAGACACTTCTGCAGTTCATGTTCTCTTCAGCCTGCACCAGCATTCCTGCCTTTCTGACATCTACGCTCTTGTTAGAGACCCTGGCCATTCAGGAGATAAGGATGCATGCAAAGATCCTCTGACTGAGGACACAGAGCCTCTATGGCCACCTATGGAAGAGGACCAAGGTGTTTCTTCTCCCTCTTTTGTCAACTGAGAATTCTGACCAGCAGGAACAGAGACTCTCATAAGGCCCCATTAACGAATGCACTTACACACCCCTGGGGATGCCAGTGAAGGAAAGCGTGTGTCATGTAATGCATGTATGACCAGAGTCACCAAACACCACCTAACCATGGAATTGTTCCACCTCACTCAGACAGGCAGAAAATTTAAGAATAAACTGTGGACTTCAGTGTAGAAGAGACTGGAGGAGGAAAACACCTCTGAGGGGAAAAAACAACCATGCCTACAGGGGGAAACATCTCTGCCTGCTCAGAATCATTTGATGGAACATATCTCTAATCCTCTCATGGAAGGGATGGTTAGGTGAGCTTTGCACCTCCAGCTGCCTTGGACCAGAGCTGGGAGGATTCAATTCTGTAAATGTTACATAGATAGATAGATAGATAGATAGATAGATAGATAGATAGATAGACAGATAAATGGATTTCACTCTTTACTTTTAATTTCTCTTTACTGTCCTTTCTGCTGCTGCACACATCAACACTTGTTAGCCATTGCTCCAATGAGCAGCAATCCTACTGTGCAATACAACATTGTTTCTTTAAACAAACACATTCTTGGGGAATCTGGAGTGTGTAGGTCCTTATGGAATGCAATCAGACCCAGAGCATTGCACTGGGAACTGCACTCTTTGTGCATCTCTGCTCAGGCGAGTTCTTCCCTTGGATTTGTCCACACTGATGGTGCTAAAGTGGCTGTAATGAGAAATGCAGCCCAGCCCCTCCAAGCTCCTCTGATCTCTGAGGACTATCTGGAATGAAAGGGCATTGGTTTCCTGCTCAATTCCCATACACAACACACACTGATTCCCTGGGCTGCAAAAAGGCGTGGGCATCGTTAACCAGAAAGTGATGTGCAAGGCCCTGCTGGCTGGCCTGGCACCAGAACAGCTCCTTCTGCACCAACAGCTGTGCCCAAACTCTGTGTTCTCCTGGAAAAATACAGCATCCTCCAGAAATGACACCTTACAAATTAAAATTCTAGCAGAATCAGTTGCAGTGCTGGACAACGGCAGAAAATGAAAAGGAAAGAAAACCTTAGTTGGGAGAAAAACAACCTTAGTTGCGAGAAAAAGAAAATGAACACGATTCCTCCTCCGAGCAAAGCAAAAAATAACAAAACAAAAAAAAAAAAAAAAAAAAGAAAGCCCTGTGACCTCCAGCACTAGCTCGTGTGCCCTTGGCCTTAGCAGTGCAGAAGGCAAGAGACAGAGCTTCACTGAGCCAAGCAGCCAGGTGCTCTCCCAGAGGCACCAGCCCTTTGGTGCCTCAACCTGACAGGTCAAAGGCCAAGTTCTGCTGCCACTGCCTGGAGGAAATCCCTCGGTCCTGGCAGGACTCCAGCACTCAGCATCCTCAGCCAGCAACAGCAAGCGCTGGCTGCTCCCAAACTTGCAGCTCGGCCTTGCACTAAATTCAGCATCAGCATCATCAGAAATGGCGCTTACTCTCTCAGAATGATCAGGCTGGGGTGTGACCACTGATGGAGACTGGTGGTCGTCTTGCTCATTTTTCTCCTCTTTGCCTTCTTCTCCGGGAGCAGAGGGGGCCAGGGGAGAGACGGCTGTTTCTTCAGTCACCTGTGGCAAGAGAGAAGCATGAGGGACAGGCCGTTACCTATCACGGAGAACTTCATTTCTTTGCAGATCTACCACCACATCTTCTAAGGAGAAATCAGAAACTTTGATAGCTGTGGGATTCTGAGTCACTCTGACTGAATTAAAATCAGCTAATTCAGCTGTACTGCGATCTAGTCTGATTTAGATGTTCCTCCCGGCCTATTATCAGGTAGCAATGTTCTATTTTTAAAAGAGAGATTTTAATTCTTTAATTCACTGAAATGGAAAAGCAGGAATTATCTAGTCATGCCTTTGTTATTGCTGCTGCAGTCATCAGAGTGGATTTTTTTCGATCAACCTGCCTGGCCCTCTACACTCTACCGCCACCGGCTAAGCACACTGCTTGCTCTACAATTCATGAACACCAGGAACATGAAGTGTTCCTTTCTCACTCACCTCCGGATCGGCACCTCTGAATACATGCTTCACATGGCCTGTAGTAGGGAAGGGAAAATGAAGCAGATGCTGTCAGAGCTTGATCTTTTCTCCTGCAGGAGGGGCCTTGCACTGTGTGCTGCCCAGGGCTGGTGCCCTTGTGCCGACATTCAGCTGAATGGGAGCAGGGGATCCACAGGAATACAACAAGCCCAGCCCTTTTACCTGGTACCCATGCAAAGCTTCGGGAAAAGTTTAGAGTGGAAAAATATTACTGTCATGATCACAATATTTTACTATGTTTACATGCTGTATCAGACTGCAGATATATATAAAATATATATATATTTTTATATATATATAAAAATATATTTGTAGCATTTTCACACATTTTAGTCTCTGAAATACTGTCAGATACACTTTGAATCCTAATGGAAAGTCTTAAAGTTCTAATTTAGCTTATAAAGTGAAATTACTGTCAGTAAAATAATATGTACTTTGTAGTGTAGAATGTTACAGTAATAGTGTGTATGATTATGATTGCTTATGCACAACTGGCTTGGGTCTGTACAGGAATGTGAATTTTGCAAGAAGAGAACATTTTCCCTAAGTTTTGTAAAATATTTGAGAAATGCTTCTGGTTTGAAGTAATATGTTGCAAACAACTTTTTACTTAAAAGCCTGATGAAATGTCTTACTTTTGAGAGCAGTACAATTTTGCATTTTAAGAACAGAAAAATATAGGCAGCTGATGAACTTCAGAATTATTGCAGACCAAATTTAGTCTTTCAGAAAGTATTGGTGATAGATCTGATTCAATGCATCTTTTTGCCATGGCTATTTCATACATACTTTTTATTGGCTGTTGAATATATCAGTATGCATCAGATAAATCAGACACCTGCTAAATCCAAAGTTGCAGCTTCGAGCAGACTTTAACAGTACTAAGACCCTTGGTTTCCTGTGTAATCTGAAAAGTAGCTGAAGCCTTTGACTATGATTAACTTTGATATCATGACTTAATTGAATGTGATTTTGTTCTGAGAGCTGTTAAGTAGGTAAGTGGTTAACTGGTTATTGAGCTAGTTAGATATGGAAATAACTGACTTGATGGCATGAAAGAAGAGGTTTTTTTAAAGACACTGGAAATTGGAGACTGGAGGAGTGTAATCAAAGTCTCATTAGTAGAAACCAACTTGTTTTATACCTTGCTTTCCTTTTATTTGTTTTTATATCAGTTCCCTGGGGTCAACAGGCAAAATAATCTAGATTATCTTGAAACTGGAGAAAATCCTCTCCTTCTGTGGCTGGTCCTGCTCTGCAGCAACAGGCACAGAAGGGGATTTGCTGGGAGCCCTGGTGGGGGTGGCCTCCAGTGTGCTGGCTTCTTCTTGCATCTCTGCCACTGTACTGTGCAGGATGCTGCTATCCACAGACCCTGCCAGCCACTACGAGCCCCAGTGTAGAGTCCCTCCTGCCTTTGTCTCAGCCACGGCACACAGAGCCTGGAAGATGCCCTTTTCAATGGATTGGTCCTGCCCAGCCCCTGGGCATGAGGCCACCCAGGAGCACTGGGCAATGGGGGCTGTTTTCAAGGCACTGACACAGCCTGGCTGCTAGCCTCTGGTGACCCTCCCATGTCTGTCTCCATGGCAATGTCTGCCAGTAGTCCCAGACCTGTGTGCCGAGGTGTGAGCGAACGAAGGTGTGCCATGACGTCCCATTGTGGTGCCACTGGATGGTGGAGGATAACATCGCTGGGTGGTGGATCATGATGTCACATGGGAGTGCTTTGTGACCTTGCACTCCTTTCTGTTTATATTCAGGCGTTCGATTTCTCTCTATGGCATCCACCATTGAGAGGTGGATTGTGACATCCCTGGGGGATGGATACGAGGTCTCACCCTTCACTACTTGAATTTTGGTGCCAGCCAAGCTTGGGTTCAGACTGGATTGATCCTTAACTCCTGCCAAGCACGCCTGGTCCTCATCTCTCCCTTCCTGCTGCAACAGGCAGACATGGCCACGGAGACAAAGTGGAGCTACCCCATCTGCAGGGACACTCAGAATGATGTGGCTTCTGCCCTGCCCTGTCACCACTAGTTCTGCCTGGGCTGTGTCTTGCGGTGGGCAAAAAGAAATCCAGCTTGCCCTCTATGCAGCAGTCCACTAGAGACTGTCAGGTTTTCTGAGCAGGGTGGACAAGACTACATACAATTTGCCATCAGCTCCCCTGAAGAGTCACCAGAGACCAACAGACAGGCAGGGAGAGCTCCCCTCCACCTTGCCAAAAATAGCTTCCATGGCCTTTTTATGCCTCCTCCATAGCCCTCATGGCCCTTTCATGTCTCCTCATCTTCCCCACAGGGAACACTGTTCTCAGCTGACCAGGGGGCTGCAGAGCCAGAGCCTGTTGGTGGCCTTCTGCCACAGGTGTGGGCAGGACTATTCCAACAACAACAGCACCTCTTGGATCCTGTGCAGCCCTGGCTGTGCCAGAGGCTGGCAGAAATCTATGGGGACCAGTGGTGGAGGGCAGAGGCTGCAGAGGCCTCCATCTTGCACAGCCTTTGTGCCCATGGTCCAAACGTAGAGGCCGTGGTGGAGGTGCTGCAGCCTCTCCTCAGCAAGCACACAGCATTGCTGGTCCATGGCATCATCAGCACCACTGCGGGCCAGTGCAGCGAGGAGGCCCAGAGGCTGCTGTACTTCCATCACACCAGAGAGGACAACAAGCCTGTGGCCAGCACCAGCTCCAGAAGCTCCAACTGCACTAGCTTGCAGGAGAGGACTCCTGCCACTGGCCCCACGAGCTTCAACATGGAGGAGGAAGCTGGAACACTACAGGCCAGCCTCCAAGGGAGTCACAGCTGTTCCCAATCTGTGCCTGGCCCTGCAGGGTGGGACCAACCCCAGGAGGAGCCAGAGCAGCCAGCAGTGGCAGGTCCATCTGCTCAGGGCAGCATCTGCAGCCCCTCTGCTCCTGGCCAGGGCAGGAACCACTCTCTCAGGGATTCCCAGCATGCCCAAAAGAGGAGGGCCCCCAGATCCCAGGATTCTCTTAAGCCCAGCAAGAAGCCACCCTGATGGTGGCGCCAGCGAGATTCCAGGAACCCTTTAGCTAAGAAAAAGTAAATAAATTTTATTTCTCTGACAAAGTTCCTGGGTTCTGCTTTCTCCTCCTTCTAATGTTTTTGCCTGATCCCCACACCCCACCATCAGCTGAAAGTCTCTGAAGCCCCAGAACCATTTTGACAACACCTCCTCACACAGGAAATCCTGCTGCAGCTGTGATGGTGGAAGAGCTTCTGAGAAAGTGGGTGCTGTGCATCACATGGTTATCCTGGAAGATGTGTCAGAGCTGCCTGCTGACTTAGCTGGATTTCTGTAAGGCGTTTGACACAGTTCCCCCCCAAGATCCCTCCCCTCAATGAGAGAGAAATGGATTAGGGCAAAGAGAAATCAAACTGAGTAAGCAGATCTATAAGCAGAAATCCTGCTTAAAATAAGGAAATTTGATTCTTTGTTCTGAAAAGCAGGACCAGCCCCAGGAGCAGCTGTAGCCATGGAGACAGGCCTAGAAAGGTCACCAGAGGCCACCAGCTAGGCAGGGACAGCTGACAATGCCCTGAAAACAGCTTCAGATAGCTCAGTGTCTTCAGTTTGTCTGTTTGTGGCATTCTTTGGTTGGTTGGCTATCGCCAGCCGGGGTCTGTGTACAAATCACGAACGGGACGGGACTGCTAGGAGCGTGTCTTGCGCTGTTTTATTTTCCAGCATCAGTCTCATTACATGGTTATTACAATGGGGAGATGCCATCGGCTCACATCCCAGGCAGCAGAGCAAGAACTTAATGTTACAACTTACTTTATAAGTTTTTTTGACCAATCACACAAAGCAAAAGCATATTGACAGTAGCTCCATCCAACCACTATAAGCACACTTACCTTTGGTTAAAACAATGCTTGCTTGTTTGGAATGCAATACCTGCTTGCAAGCCTAAAACGCAATGCACAGAGCTCCATGATTAAGCTTAGAACTTCCTAATATCTTGCTAGATATACTTTTCTGCAGATTAGGGAGTTATTCTAGACAAGCATTAATACACAGACCATTGTTCCATTTGTCCTTACTTTTCTATTTTTTACATAATTTTTCTGCCAACTTATTTTATGGCTACTGCTTAGCTCTAATCACAGTTCTGCTGTCTCTGAGGCCTGCCTTTTTCAGCTTTCCCAAAACCCTCTGATTTTATAGATTCCCACAGCTGGCTGGTTATTTGGTTATTTAGTTATATCTGGACTGGCTTATTCCAGACGATTTTTATTTACATTAGGATTTGTTACCTACTGACATTCTGCTTTGGATGTGTAAAATAAACATTTTAATGAATATTTTCCTCAAAACAGTCATTTTTATCTTCTTTCTAATTAAATGTCTAAATGTTCATTTTAAAAGATATAATCTCTCAACTACTGTTGAAGAGAACAGGGTTTTTTTCCATTGGAAAACAGTTGATGACACAGTCCCTGGCAAATAATTTCCAAATGTTACACTCACCACAAAGAAATCTATTATTATCTTGCAACCAGTTCTAGCATCTGTGATTTTGCCATTTTTAAATCCTAAGGATTCAATTCCAGTATATTTTAAATTGGCAAGTGAATGTGATTGGAGAGTAATTTTTGCCCTCTGTCCTGTCACTGTAAGATTAGTAACCTTTCTCTTTTAAGGTTTTTTCTTTCTCTGTGGTTTTCTTTGTCTTTGCTTGAAGGACTTTCCAAATGAGATTCCACACTGCTTTTCTGTGGGATCTCAGCACACCACTCTGGATGTGCAGAAACACCGGGGGAGCCCCTGGGGGGCTCAAAAACCCTGGAATGCTGCCAAAAGTGTCTGGTGGCTTGACTTTGATCCACCTAAAGGGGAAAAATCTGAGTGTGAGGAAATGAGAGCTTCTTGGGTGTGAATAGTATATTTACAAGAGGAAATATAGATTTTAGAAAAATAGGTACAGGGGGGTCATGAAAGCAAGATGGAGGATTCAGGGCCTGGTCCTGTGTTCTTCTTTCTTCTTCATGTCTTCCATTTTGTGTGGTGATGTTGGCACTTGGGGATTGGTTCATGGCGAAGGTACACTTGTCTATAAGGGTGAATAGTATTGGGAAATAAAGGTAAATATGGCACACGTAATTTTCACTATACAGGACACAGCCGCCCTGTGGGCGGGGGAGAGTGCACTTGACTGTCCTGCTGAGCGGACCTCGGCTGGGCAGAGAGAAAAGCTTTGTAGATCAGAATTAATAAACAAGATTGAAGACAGAAAATCTGAGAGTCCAGACTCATCCTTCGAAACCATGGCCACCCCAAACCACTTTTCCCGTGTCGGGGCAGAGACAAATAACAGCGGATCCCGACACTTTTCTACTGGGATCTCATTGCAGCTCTACAATCACCATTTCAGCAGCACTAGGTCATACTTTGAACTTCATTAATAGTGACCACTCTCATTACTTCTCACACATTTTTATTTTGCTTCATAAAGACTGTTTTTCCTGTTGTATTTTTTTACTCCCCTAACCTAAATCAATTAACATCAAATTAACTTTGTAAAGTGATCACATATTTGAAATCTGTGTTCACATTCACTACACTGAAGGTCCACCATTCTTCCTGTTTTCTTATTAATAGCCTATTTTTTATGTTGATTTCAGAGATAGAAAGGTTCATAAAAAAAAAAAAAATAATAAAAAAAAAACCCCAGCAAGCAAAACTGTAGGTACCTGCAGAACATTTTTATCCTTACTAGAGGTATTCAGAAACTGAGAGGAAAAACCCAAATTTAGTTCTCACTGCAGTACTTATGACCAACTGGTGACTATAATCCCCAAGATTCATTTAGGTAAATAATGTGAGCTACATGTTGATGGACCAGAAGGTAACTCTGTTACTGTAAAATGCTGAAAAGCTGATGTCATTTCCTTAAAAAACAACCAACCAACCAAACATGCAAACCCCCCCTCTTTTTAAAAAAATCTTGCCTATGATAATTTTGTATTTTCCTCAGTGCCTTCTGCCAAATCCCCAGTGTCCATCACATCCCCACTGTGCAATATCTAATTAACTGCAGCAATCAAAGATGAGAGGGGACAAGTTTGTCATAAAACTCAGCCTTCTGAAAGAATGATTTCTGTTAAAGACTCCAGCAGCTCTTTCTGATTAAATCTCTCTCTTTCATTAATTCCCAGTTCTCATAAATACTACAAAAATTCATCCTTAATGCAGGGCCTTGTGCTGATTGTGAGCCATCATTTTTATCATCAAAATGCTCCTGCTTTGCACCAGCAATTTAAAATCTCCAACCAGCAGGCCAAAGCAATGGTAGCGACATGCCCGAATTGTCAGTCATGCTCATTACTGTCGATGCTAATGGGCATCAACCTGTGGGGCTTGGGAGCACTTAAACTTTGGCAATCTGACATCACCCACTACCCCCCATTCGGAAGGCCCAAATATATACACGTGTCCATCAACACCTTTTCAGGGGCGGTGTTTGCATCACTCCATGCAGGGGCGGGGGGGGGGAAAGATGTTATTAAACATTTCTATATGCAATGCCAGGTGTTCCCAAGAATATCAAAACCGATAGTGGTCCTGCCTTTGTTTCAAAGAATTTTAGAGAATTTACACAGCAATGGGGAATTGCCCACACCACTGACATTCCCCACAATCCTACAGGGCAATCCACCACAGAGAGAGCACACAAAGAAATAAAGAAGCTACTAGAACAACAATATGATACTGCTATTACTACATCTCTCCAAGAGAGGTTGTACAAGGCACTTTATGTGCCTAAACTTCATTAACTGCTCCCAGAAGGAGCCCAATCCCCCAGTTCTTAGACACTTTCACAACACTTCACATGCATATCTTAAAGAGAAGCCCCTGGTGCTCATTCGTAACCCTGAATCAAAAGTTATTGAAGGCCCTTACCCCCTCATCACTTGGGGAAGAGGCTTTGCTTGTGTTTCCACAGGCTTTCTAATTAAATGTCTAAATGTTCATTTTAAAAGATATAATCTCTCAACTACTGTTGAAGAGAACAGGGTTTTTTTCCATTGGAAAACAGTTGATGACACAGTCCCTGGCAAATAATTTCCAAATGTTACACTCACCACAAAGAAATCTATTATTATCTTGCAACCAGTTCTAGCATCTGTGATTTTGCCATTTTTAAATCCTAAGGATTCAATTCCAGTATATTTTAAATTGGCAAGTGAATGTGATTGGAGAGTAATTTTTGCCCTCTGTCCTGTCACTGTAAGATTAGTAACCTTTCTCTTTTAAGGTTTTTTCTTTCTCTGTGGTTTTCTTTGTCTTTGCTTGAAGGACTTTCCAAATGAGATTCCACACTGCTTTTCTGTGGGATCTCAGCACACCACTCTGGATGTGCAGAAACACCGGGGGAGCCCCTGGGGGGCTCAAAAACCCTGGAATGCTGCCAAAAGTGTCTGGTGGCTTGACTTTGATCCACCTAAAGGGGAAAAATCTGAGTGTGAGGAAATGAGAGCTTCTTGGGTGTGAATAGTATATTTACAAGAGGAAATATAGATTTTAGAAAAATAGGTACAGGGGGGTCATGAAAGCAAGATGGAGGATTCAGGGCCTGGTCCTGTGTTCTTCTTTCTTCTTCATGTCTTCCATTTTGTGTGGTGATGTTGGCACTTGGGGATTGGTTCATGGCGAAGGTACACTTGTCTATAAGGGTGAATAGTATTGGGAAATAAAGGTAAATATGGCACACGTAATTTTCACTATACAGGACACAGCCGCCCTGTGGGCGGGGGAGAGTGCACTTGACTGTCCTGCTGAGCGGACCTCGGCTGGGCAGAGAGAAAAGCTTTGTAGATCAGAATTAATAAACAAGATTGAAGACAGAAAATCTGAGAGTCCAGACTCATCCTTCGAAACCATGGCCACCCCAAACCACTTTTCCCGTGTCGGGGCAGAGACAAATAACAGCGGATCCCGACACTTTTCTACTGGGATCTCATTGCAGCTCTACAATCACCATTTCAGCAGCACTAGGTCATACTTTGAACTTCATTAATAGTGACCACTCTCATTACTTCTCACACATTTTTATTTTGCTTCATAAAGACTGTTTTTCCTGTTGTATTTTTTTACTCCCCTAACCTAAATCAATTAACATCAAATTAACTTTGTAAAGTGATCACATATTTGAAATCTGTGTTCACATTCACTACACTGAAGGTCCACCATTCTTCCTGTTTTCTTATTAATAGCCTATTTTTTATGTTGATTTCAGAGATAGAAAGGTTCATAAAAAAAAAAAAAATAATAAAAAAAAAACCCCAGCAAGCAAAACTGTAGGTACCTGCAGAACATTTTTATCCTTACTAGAGGTATTCAGAAACTGAGAGGAAAAACCCAAATTTAGTTCTCACTGCAGTACTTATGACCAACTGGTGACTATAATCCCCAAGATTCATTTAGGTAAATAATGTGAGCTACATGTTGATGGACCAGAAGGTAACTCTGTTACTGTAAAATGCTGAAAAGCTGATGTCATTTCCTTAAAAAACAACCAACCAACCAAACATGCAAACCCCCCCTCTTTTTAAAAAAATCTTGCCTATGATAATTTTGTATTTTCCTCAGTGCCTTCTGCCAAATCCCCAGTGTCCATCACATCCCCACTGTGCAATATCTAATTAACTGCAGCAATCAAAGATGAGAGGGGACAAGTTTGTCATAAAACTCAGCCTTCTGAAAGAATGATTTCTGTTAAAGACTCCAGCAGCTCTTTCTGATTAAATCTCTCTCTTTCATTAATTCCCAGTTCTCATAAATACCACAAAAATTCATCCTTAATGCAGGGCCTTGTGCTGATTGTGAGCCATCATTTTTATCATCAAAATGCTCCTGCTTTGCACCAGCAATTTAAAATCTCCAACCAGCAGGCCAAAGCAATGGTAGCGACATGCCCGAATTGTCAGTCATGCTCATTACTGTCGATGCTAATGGGCATCAACCTGTGGGGCTTGGGAGCACTTAAACTTTGGCAATCTGACATCACCCACTACCCCCCATTCGGAAGGCCCAAATATATACACGTGTCCATCAACACCTTTTCAGGGGCGGTGTTTGCATCACTCCATGCAGGGGCGGGGGGGGGGAAAGATGTTATTAAACATTTCTATATGCAATGCCAGGTGTTCCCAAGAATATCAAAACCGATAGTGGTCCTGCCTTTGTTTCAAAGAATTTTAGAGAATTTACACAGCAATGGGGAATTGCCCACACCACTGACATTCCCCACAATCCTACAGGGCAATCCACCACAGAGAGAGCACACAAAGAAATAAAGAAGCTACTAGAACAACAATATGATACTGCTATTACTACATCTCTCCAAGAGAGGTTGTACAAGGCACTTTATGTGCCTAAACTTCATTAACTGCTCCCAGAAGGAGCCCAATCCCCCAGTTCTTAGACACTTTCACAACACTTCACATGCATATCTTAAAGAGAAGCCCCTGGTGCTCATTCGTAACCCTGAATCAAAAGTTATTGAAGGCCCTTACCCCCTCATCACTTGGGGAAGAGGCTTTGCTTGTGTTTCCACAGGAACTGGACCTAGATGGATTCTGGGAAAATCCATTAAACCTTACCTGGACCACTCGCAAGAAGATAACTCTCCTGATGAACTCCAAGTTAACCCTATTGCAAACCATGCCCCTGAAACCACCTTCCCATGGAGACAGAGGAAAAAGAAAGGGACTTAACCCAACATTGTAGCCTGGACACTGATAACTCACAGATATGTCCCACTGACAGCACTCACAGCAATTTCTAACACAGATGTATCCTTATCCTTCCCATCTTTCTGCTACCAATAACCGCCCATCCTTACCCCTCCTTCCCCTCCCTCCTCCTTTCCCACTTCCTTCCCGACTTCGACTCTTTCCCCTAAACCTAACTGAAAAAAGAGTGGGGGGGATAGGAGGAGGAGGTTTGGAAATTTATAGGGGATATGGGAAAAAGTAAAGATAAGTGATATATGCCCTTGTCACCCACAAGGAAACACCCTCCAGTGAAAGAATGGGAAGCACGGCCTTCGCAGTAATCCCAGGGACACCCCACAACAGTGTGAGGGACACCCCTCACCACCACCGCCATCTTCATCAGCGCCCTCATGGCCCTCCAAGTGACCACTGGTTGGATCGTCCCCCGGTCAAAAGAAAATGTCTGGGTCACCTTAGCGAGGTCTTTGCAACAAGACAACCTCTGCATGGCCATGGGAAGCGTGAGCAACCCGCTCTCGACGTGTCTGGTAGGGATCACCAAATGATTATCCATACATAGGTAAGGAGCCCAACCCAGTGGACACCTGGAATGAATGGATGAGGATTCTCCCACACGTGCCATGGGAGCCCCAGCAGTTAGATGTACTGGGCTCCACCAGGGCAAGTTACTGTATCAATGTCAATTACAAGGTGAGACAAAATTGGCAAGATGCAATAAGATCACAAAGTGTTACTCAGAAAGATGTTTCGCCAAATGATAAATCTACAATATAGCTGAATGGTGCAATTATACAAGCACACCACCATCTGAGTCCACTCCTCATCCCAGGGTGCTTCCGAGAAGCACATTCCTTATCTGTGGTGACAGGGTGTGGGCAGGAATCCCCTCCAAAATAAAAGGGAGTGCCTGCAGCCTTGACCAGTTGACTACCCTCACCCCAAACATCTCTCTATTACGTGATTGCAGACGGAACACAAAACTGACCTGCCAAAAGAGAACCTATACTGAATTTGATCCAAATTGTGATAGCCAAATTTACAATTAGGAAAAAATGAAGAGGGTCGTGGTATCCATTTTCCTACCCTGGGTTGCTGCTGCAAAGGCCCTCGGTGAGCATTCTCACCTGGGGTGCTGGCTTAGTACGCAGGGCAACGCTACGTCCGCCGCGCTAGCAGATTCGCTGGCAGACAAGACCACCAGGCATGCCACACTGCAGAATCAAGAAGCAGTTGATTTTCTGCTGCTTGCCCATGTCCATGGATGTGAAGACTTCACAGGGCTCTGCTGTTTCCACTTATCCACACACAGTACCTCCATTCAAGCAAACACTGAGGCACTCCAAGACCAAGTGAAGAACATCCAGACAGAAAAGAAAACAACGGACTGGGTGGACGAACTTTTTGAACGCTGAGAGATTTCTGGGTGGGCTGCTTCCATTCTGAAAGGCCTTGTCTGGATTATTTATCATCATTGCCATCGTTATGGTAGTTATGGCATGTTTTAAAAAGGCCATCCAGAAGACTGTGGGAGAAGCATTTTTAATTAATAAGAAAGGGGGAGATGTGGCAGGTGGCCATGGGGAGGACAGAGCTGGGATGCCATGGAAAGACACCACTGTGTACATCAGGGTGAGAGACTCCCCATGATTCTTTGTGTGCCAATGCAAATGTGTTACTGTCAATCAGCTGTTGTTCCTCCCCTGGTTCCAGAAAGTTTTACACCTCCAGCTTCCCCATTGGCTCCGCCCAAGAAACCACTCCTCTCCCCTTCTCCATTGGTTGTTGTTGAGTCACCCCACCCTAGCTCCTCCCTTCTTCCCCAAACCCATTGGTTTGTTTGTACCCTAACCCCTCCTACCTTCCCCCGTTATATGCCCTGGCCCCTCCCCTGCTCATGGCTCCTTGCCCTGCTTCCCCTTGGTGGAAGTTGTGGTCCTGCCTGCTCTCCTCACTCTCACCCTGTCTCGACCCTCGGACCTTCCTTCAATAAACCCTGCTGGATCTACCAAGGGTGGAGTGCTCATGTCTCTCTGGTCAGGCTTTTATTGCTACATCCGGGCTTAAGTGCAAGGTGGGCTGAGGGAGCTGGTCATCCGGACCGGGAGGGGATCACTCTTGGGAAGGCGGTCACCCCAGCAGCAGCTGCCCAGGGGTGCACACAATCGCAGAATCTTGTACTTGATTAAGTCGATTCTGAATTCTGCCTATTCATTCATTCTACTTTTTCTCCATTTTCAGCCATTTTCAGATTTCTGTCATAACTACAGTGCCACAACACAATGCTTCTGACAACTGACTCCTTTTTGCCAAATTTCACATGTTTTCAAAGATCAGTTCTGCAACTTTCATCTTTACTGCCTCACATTCAAATGACAGATGAACTTCTATCAGGCTTGCAAAATGTAAATTCAGTTCTTTAAGAAGCAACGAGTTACAAACCAATCTGTATTTCCAGCCTTCTTTTCGTAGCCTCTCCATCACATATTCACGTTCCAGGTTTGGAGAACAGTCAGTGTATTTTGAGAGTACAGCTTCAGAGCTAAGCTCCTCCCTTTTAATATGTAATAAATGCAGGTAATAAATACAGCAAACACTTCAATTGACTTTCTATGGTGATCTGAAAAGACACAGATGGAAATGGTATTTGAAATTTCTTCCAATGGTCCCTCTACTCCTCTGGTTTCAACCCAGACATAGCGCTCTACCTGGTGCTGTTTGGCCTATTCAGGGCATTAGTACTTTTGTATTTTACCTTTCTACCATAAAATGCTCAGGAATCACCACTGGACACCCACTGATGCACATCCATTTTATTTGTGTCTAACCCAGCTGCCTTTTTCCATCTCTGTCTTTTTCTTTCCTGAGATCCTCTTAATAAAATCCTCAAAAAAGTGATCACAGGCCTTTGTTCAATCAAAAGCTTAGCAGCTGAAACTTGAGAGGCTTGGACTGAAGATAAGGAAAAACTTTTTCCCTCAAGGACAAGGAGGGGGAGTGAAGGCCTGGAGAAATTGTGCCACCATGGAGGAGTTCAAGTCTTGACTGCCTGAAGTCCCAGGCAACCTGGTCTGACCCCATGAAGGACTGCTTTGAGCAGGAGGCAGGAGGAGAGATCTCCAGAGATGCCTTCCAACCAATTGCTCAATTCTGCAACAGATCCAAGTCTGGGTACTACATCTTTTGGGTGGGAAGGCAAAGCAAGGGCTGGGCTGCAGCTGCTGCTGCTGTGTGAGCCCTGCCGTGCCTGTGGGCGCTCCCAGAGCCGTGTGTGGGGCTGGGCTGGAGCTGCGGCTTTCTTGTCCTCTCAGTAACCTGGTGCCTGCAGCCCAGTCTCCATCTGGGAAATGCTCAGCTGGGCAAACTGGCCACTCTTGCTGTCCATGTTGCAGAGCTCAGTCACCTTGCTCTTGGGCAGCTCGGTGGGAAGAGATGTGCCTTCCCATGCAGTCCCTGCCAAGCTGCAGCCTGGATGAGACTGCTGTGCTCAGGGCTGTGGAGGGAGGAGCACATCCCTGTGCCAGGAGCTGGCAGGACTCCTTCCTTAGCAGCTATTCCAGGTGTTCAGTGTCACCACTAGCTTTTGGACTGTGTTTGAGAAGTCAATCTTCTCCATTGCTGAAAGCCTTTGGGGCCCAGACTATGAGGTTAGGAGTGAGGGATTGAGCTATTAACTGTGTGAGCCACAGATATTGTTAGAGTACATTCAGAGTGCTAAGTTTGGGATTTTACTTTCTCAGTGGAACAGAAACACTACTTGGTTGTCTTTCTTTTTGGGATTTTTTTTTACCTTATAGGTTTTTTCCCCATAAGCCTGGAAATACCCTAGGTGCATAAATGCTTGCCTGGATCATACACATGGGGCAGCAGCAGAGGCTCCGAAAAGCACCACCTTGTGATGGGTTGTCTGAGCAGTTGGGTGGGGGTGGTGAGACTCCCAGCCAGAAACGTGTGCCTTGCGTGTGGGTTTGCAGCACAGGGCAGGGCTGGGAGCGAGCTCTGCCCTTGCTGACAGCCGTGCTGGCAGCAAGGAGAGCCCCTGGCTTTCTGCTGGCTGATTTCCCACAGCTCGTGGGATAAGCCAGGGTCAGAGCGTGAGGGCACCTCCCCTCACTTGATGTCTTCTGGTTTTCTGCATTCATTTTTTGCCTCAAACTTGAATTTCACTTTGGCCACTTGAATTCTGAGTTTAAAACCTGCTGGCTGGGCACTTTGTTCTCTGTCAGAGACAGATGCACATTTCACAGTCTGCTCCTTATTTCACCTTCCTTTGCAAAAATGGAGAGTCCTCGAGCCTCAAATTTTTCCTCCTCTTTATACAGGGATGTTTAAGTAGAGATAAAGTCAATTTCCATTCACTTTTTTCCAAAATAGTCTTTGCAAGGTTTTTATGATATTTTCTTTCCCATATTTCATACAAGGAAAAAAAATTCCTCCCTCTTCCCCTGCCCCAAAAGCTTTTGTGCAGTTTGTTTGTGCCATTTCTGGTTCTTCCTCATTGTTAAATATATGTTTAAATCTCATTGTGAAAATGAACACAACTGTGGATATGGATATGGATAAATATGAATTTGAACATGAGGCTCATTTTAATATTTGCTCTAGTGATAGGGCAGACAAAGCATGTTTTAGTTGTATAAAATCCTTTTAGTTTCTTGGTGTTTTGTTTCAAAAGTGGGATTTTTTTCTTCTGCTCTTTACTTTATAGAGAATTGAGCCATATATAGGTCCCCTACATATACAGGTCCTCTATAGAGAACTAATAGCTTTTCACATATATTTACATGTGCATGAAAAGGAACTCTTCATTTGAAACCAGTCATTTACTCTCCTAGATCAGCTCAGGCAAAAAAGCTCAGGAAGCAATTAATTCTGTTCTAGTTGGAATTTATAGTATGCTCTCTGGTCCAAGGATAAAAGAGCTAAGCTAAGACAACACATATGTCCTTAACTTTGGAACATCAGTGATGGCAGGGAAGAGTCCACAGGTGCATCTCCTTGGGGAATAACTTAGACTGTTCTTCTTGCCAGCTTGAATTAATCCCAGTAGCAGAACATACTAAAATGAGCTGTACATCTTGTCCTGATCCTATTCTTACCCATCATTTCTGCTTTATTATCTGAATCTTCTGTATCTCCGTGGGAACTTGGAGGTTCATGACTACTTTTGGCAGGACAGGTGGGAAGTCTAAATTTACATGGCTGCTTTGGTGTCTAATAAAATAACAGACTACATGCTAAAATGCACCTGCCAGCCAAACAATGCCTACAGTGAATTTGAAATCAGGGTATTTAAATGTAAATGGAAATTTGACACATCTGCCATTGGCCCATGTGATTGGACTGATGATCCCGATAATCCTAGGAGTTTTTATTCTTGGGTGTACACTGAAGAAGAAATATAATAATCAAGCATCCAAAAATATACATCATTAGAGAGTTTCGGAATAGCCATTTCATCTCCTTTGCCTAATAAGAATCCCATGAAAGCACTCCCTTTGTTTCCTCAGTAGCAAAACAAGTGGGAAGAAAAAGCCTCATTAGCAAGTCGTTGAGCCTTGAAATGAAAAGCAGACCAATTAAGGTGACTTATGTAGGCACACTTCCCCTGTTCACAGAACAAAAGGAATTTAGACACTGGCACCTGTGGTTCACAAACGTCCTATTAGGGAGACTACCTGAGACTTCAGTCCTGAAAGGAAAGGACTCCTGAGATAGATGAGTGCAATTGGGAAATATGGGTAGGGACACGCTGCAGTTCTGACAATACAAACCCTGTTATTTTCTCCACTGTTACTTTTGTGATCTCCGTTCACAAGCAGCTTCACAAATGGGGAACATATGACCTGCTAATGTTACTTTAGGAATGCTACTGACCCAAGCCCTGGACCTTGCCAAGGAGCATCCTCCTTCAAGCCTGACTCCCTACATCGAGCTCCTTTACTCTCATGAATAGTTAAGGACTCTTAAGGGCAGTCTAGGGGAATGGAACTGGCTGCTGTTAGACCAGACTTAGCAGAGTCTGCCACTGTGGTAGGAATACTCAAACTGAAGTCGTGCACTGGAATTACATAATGAGGTGAGAAAGGACCTCGGGAAGTCTTTATCCCAACCTCCTCCGCAGCACTGCATCAGCCATGGCAGATTGTTCAGAGCTTTGTCCAGTTTCTCTTGAAAACTCAAAGTAAGGAGAGTGCACAGCCTCTCTGGGTCTGCACAGGAACTCTCAGAATCTGGCTAGTTGAAGAAAATGTCTGGCATGCTGAACACTAGTTTCCCATCTTAAAATAAAAAAAAATAAAAAAAACCCCCAAAACCAACAAAACCCCAGCCAACCTCCAAACCAGATCAATGCTCTGATTGAATTGTGGCATTACAAAAAAATTAGACTAATAATTTTCTAATCAAGAAAATTATTGCCACATGATCAACCTTTCTACAAGATGAAGAGCTGTTTGCACATCTGGTGGGCTGAATACAATGCTTATTCTTCAAAAATCACTGGCCTATGGAACTGCACAATGCTTATTCTAGGACCATGTTGAACATTAACCAAGAAGAACAGGAGAGTAAACAGCCCCGTTATGCCAACTTTTCTGCTAATTTGGAAAGAAGTACCTGATCTTTGGGTGGTCACTTATGACTTGGGGGTCACTGACCACCAGGGACCAACAAAGAGACCCTTGAGACAGAAGATCACATAGACAGAGTGGAGGAATTGCATTCATGATTTGGGAAAAATTATTATGAGATGTATGTTTATTCCAGGAAAATCAATTATTATGTACATAAAATACAATATATTAACAGAAGTTTTTCTATAATCAGCATGCATGATATTTCAGAGGAGATATCCCCTTGTGCATCTGGCCAAATAAAGAATGCCTGCTTCTTAATGCTTAATTGGATTTAAGGACTTTTATTTTACCAGTTTGTGGCAATAACTTGGCTCAGAGCAGATGAACTAAACCACCTAATGTCTTGTGGCAATTTTGCCAGTACTGTATTTGTGTGAGCTTGTGCCTTTATGAAAGTTTATTTGTATGGAAAATGTACAGAAGTTTTCCTTGTACAGCTCTCAGCCCCACCCCAGCATACACATGTGCACCGACACACACACATAACTCACACCCTTTCGTGATAAACCTCTTGTTGGAAGCAGTAGCTGTTTCTCACTACCTGAAGAACAACAGCAGAAGAAATTTCCTCATATACCCAGTAGATAATTGTCTTGTTGGGATCAGACTTGGCAGAAATTACTCTGCTTCCCCACATTCAGCCTTAGAGAGCTCTGAGCTTTGTTCACTGAGAAAGGGGAAGACGAGTGTGAAAAATGCCACTCACTTGTTTGTAAAACTTTAAAAGTTTAATAGTAATAGAATGGTTATAAAAATAGTAATATAATTGGAGTAATAAAAATTTGGACAATTAGGATTTAGGACAATACAAGACAATAAAAACAAAGAGTTATGGACAGTCCAGGTACGTCTTTCTGGGCAAAATAAGCCCAAAAAAGGACACACATTAACAGAGGATTAACCCTTAAAAGCAATATCCTGTTGCATATTCATACACCTCACACATGATGCACAAATTCCACTCAAACAAAGGATTCTGTCTGGTCAGTGTCAGCTTCTTCCTCTTAATCCTGACCGTGTCTTCAGGGCTGAGCAGGGTGAGAAGTTAGTCAAAGGAGCAGTAAATTCTTTTTCTCTGAAAGACTTAGGTGTCCTGTGGCTGCTGTCTCGGTGCAAGTACCTTACATAGCATAGTTTCTATTTTAACATTATGTTATAACCTAAAACTATATTTAACACACTATTAAGCATAACTTTCTAATATAACCCATATAATATTCATTTTAATATTTGCAAAAAGCCAATCATAAAATGCACATTTTTCACATGAGGGCAATGCAAGTAGTCAAAAAGAACATTAACAGAGTTGCATTTTGCCCACAACTTTTACATCTTCAGCTCCAAGGAAGCCTGACTCAGCTCACAGAGAGGGACAGGAGTGCCCTGCCTGGGTGGCAGAGATTTAGAATCTGAGTGCAGCAAGTCAAGGCAATGGCCGGATATTTAAATGCAGCACAGCACTGCCAGCGCTGACTGCTCTTATCATGATGAGGTGACTGGTACTGACAGTTTTCCTTTCCTTTTTTCTGAACCAAGGCGTTCAGTGTTTCTGTGTTTGTATTAATGAGAAGGTGCAGTATTGCATTTTATTTAAATGGTATGCTCTGTCTCACCCCTCCGAAATGCATGGTATATCCTAAGCCTGTGGTCCTGCCCTGAACCATCATGTACCTGTAATCCCATTGGCCCAAGTCTGATTCCGCGCCAACTTCAATCTCCCTCTTAAACCGTGCTAGGGAGACCAGTCACCCTCTTAGCCTCTTCCCCTCTCTCAGCCTTCCTCCCCGCTTGCCCCTTCCCTCCCCTAGGCTCCCCCTCCTTCCCCCTGCCCCCTTCTCCCTCAGTAGCCATGCTGTTCCCGGGGATGGGCCCCCCAATAAACCCTCATCTAACCAGCACCCTCAGAAGCCGTGTGGAGACTCCTTGCCTGCCTGCTGCTGCCAGCCAACTCACAGCCTCGGGGGCCCTCCGGGGACTCCCCGGGGTACCCCCCCCAAAGCGAGCCACAACAAGAAGGATGGAGTTTAGGTTTATGGTTTAATCGAGGGGAAGGCAGTGTCCAAATTAAACTGATTTCACTTTTGTTTTGATTACATTTTTTTTCTGTGCTAAGTCTGAAAATCAAGGACATCTTTTTGGAAGTGCTCAGAATCCAAGATCTCTGCTTTGGTAGTAGCTGAGTGACCCCTCAGAGCCTGCTTGCCTTGAACTGAATACACAAAGATGTGAGTTCTTTCAGCCCCTTTTTTTAGAGAGAAAAAAACCCCCAGGCTCAATCCTAATTCAGCCTATGCTGAATTCTCTGAAAAATCTGACTTACTGAAGGAAGTAACATTTTCTGATACTTGTGGTATCAGAATGTGCAAAATTTACAATTCATTCAGACACTTGTTAATCCAGACCAATAATGCTCTTATTAATGTTTTAACACAGTTGATAGAAATAAAATTTCTTGAAATTTTGGCTTTAGTCTTCAATGATATTTTGAATATGAGAGTATTAATTTGAGAGAGGAACAGAATGCATTTACACAGTTCTAGTATGTTTTTTTCAGCAGATCCTCTTATTTTTCTTCTCTAACTTAAGCATTAAAGCAAAACACCTGCTTTTAAAATGCAGCTCAAATGTAACTGTTTCTGCTATTTTGCACTTGTTTTTCGTTATCTGAAATATTCAGTTGTAATTTGCTTTGTAGCATTCTTTGTAGTTGTGGGACTGAAAAAATGACCAGAAGAATTTTTCCAACCATAGAACATATATAGAACAGTATTAGACTCTTTGTCAATATTTGTATTTTGCTTTATATGTACCATTATTAAATCTATGCTTTGTAATAAATTTTATCAAGCAGTTCAATTACAGCAATTGTTTTTCAGCAAGCTAGACAAAGAAAGCATTCATTTAGGAAAGCAAGTTTTCCACATACTCCTTGTGCATTATTCCCCCTGAGTGAACTCCTTGCAGTTCAATAATTACAGTGTAATATAACAAAACTATCAGCTACTGTATAAGAGTATAAACGGTTAATTTATTAAAGTTAACTCCTTCATTCCAGCAGTGCTGGAATCATTCCCACTTCATTCCCACTGCTGTAGCTGGGACTACATTTTCAAATGTGCTCACATTTCAGTGTGTCATGTTCTGTCACTTACTGAGGGATCTTGGAGCCCCCAGCACTGGAGGACTGCTCCGGCAGGGACTTCACCAGGCACTGCATGGAAGCAAGACCTGGGAAGCTGCAGCTGTTTCCCAAAGTTGCTGCAGGCTTGCTTGGTCCGGGTTTCATCTCTTCCTCTGATGAGAGCCCTTCAGGGCTGCAGGGTTGCACAGGTGCCCGTCTTGGCCTCTTGCTGGGTGGGGGAGAATCCTGGGGGCTGGGGGCTCTCCTCTTTTGGGCACGCCAAGGCTCCCTGTGAGACTGGTCCCAGCCCTCTACCTGGCTGCAGATGCCACCCTGGGCAGATGGACCTGCCACCACTGCCTGCTCTGGTTCCTCCTGGGACTTGTCCCTCTCTGTGGGAATGGGCACAGGTGGGTGGTGCCTGGGACTCCCTTGGAGAGCGGCCTCTGCTGCTCCTGCTTCCTCCTCCACATTTAACCGTGCTGGGACGCTGGCAGGAATCCTTTCCTGGGAGCTGCTGGAACTGGAGCTTCTGGACATAGAGCTGGAGCTGGAGCTGGCCCTGGCCACAAGGCTGTCAGTCTCCTCCCTGCCAATGCTGAAAAGCAGCAGCTTCTGGGCCTCGTCATTGCACTTGGCCACAATGACAGTGATGAGGCCATGGACCAGCGGTGCTGTGTGTTCCCCAAGGCAGTTCTGCAGTGTCTGGACTAAGTTCTCCACATTCAGACCATGGAGGCAGAGATCATGCAGGATGTTGCTCTGTGCAACTTGTACCAGCCACCACTGATCCTGGAATATTCCCTCCAGCCTCTCACACAGCCAGGGCCTCACAGGATCCAAGAGGTGCTGTTGTTGTTGGAACAGTCTTGCCCACACCTCAGGCAGGAGGCCACCCACAGGCTCTGATCCAGCAGCCCCCTGCTCAGGTGGGGACAGTGTTCCCTGTGGAGAAGGTGCAGGAGACACCAGAGGGCCATGGGGGGTGGTTTCATCCAGGAGGATGGGAGCTGCCCCTGTGTGGCTGCTGGTCTCTGCTGACTCTTCAGGGGAGATGACAGCAAACAGCAGATAGTCCTGTTCAGCCCGTTCAGAAAACCTGACTGTCTCTATCAGTGTCCTGCAGAGTGGGCATGATGGATTTGTTTGTGTCCACCGTATGATGCAGCCCAGGCAGAACTGGTGGTGACAGGGGAGAGCAGAAGCTACATCCTTTGGAGTGTCCTGGCAGATGAGGCAGTTACTGTAATTTTCTCTGGCCATTTTTGTGCTTGGCAGCATTTTGGGGAGAGCTGAGGATCAGGAGCTACTCTCCTTCATTGGCATCACACACTGCAGGAGAAGCTGTAGTCACTGACTGTCCCAGGGAGGGGAGGTAGGAATGGCCAGGCCTCTGAAGAAGAACACTCTCCCACCTCCGTTAGTGCCATCACCCACCCCATGGCCACTCCAATGGGACATTTTTGTGCACAGCTCACCCTCAGTGCTGCACCTGCAGTACCTGGCTGCCCCAACCAGGAAGGGCAGGGAAACAGGAGCGATGGCTCTAGGAGGGGCATTGTAGGAGAGATGTTGATGGCAGCCCCCAACACACCACCAGTGCTGGGAAAAGCCTGGTTTGACTCTGCAGACCCCAGAGTCTTCCTCAGCCCGAGTCAAGGCTTGGGCCAGATTGGCCCAGTTACTGCTGGTGCCCAAATAAAATCAGCAGTAGATATCTTGTCACAATCTGGTACTTGGGATGTCACCTTCCAGAGCCTGGTGATGTCACAATGGGATGTTCCCCACTACAGATGCACAGTGCCAGGAAAGAAAAGAAAATAGTTTCTTGTTTTGAACTTCTACATTTTCATGTTGCTCTCCCTTGGTCATCTGTGTCGTGCATCCATGGCTGTGTGTCTTGTCCCTGCTCCTGACACATTGCCAAGGTGTCTCAATGAGCAGGAATGTGGTGGGAGCAGTCAGGATGGACTGCTTGTGGCTGGATGATGCCTCCTTCCCTCACTGCCTTTCCCTGAGCAATGCCAGGATTTGGAGTATTTGGGTGGCCAGCCCTGGGTGAGAGGAAGGATCCCCTCCAGCTGTAGACATGTAGGCCACTGTGCCCAGCTGTGAGAGAAAGCCCCTGCCAGGCCCCTCAGGCACACCTGGTGTGGGGGGACATCTCTTTGTGATCCCCATGCTGACACCCCAGGGTGGTGCTCAGGTTTCCAGGGATACTCCTTTTGGGTGAGCAGAGCTCGGAATGACCTCCAGGCACTGGGGCCAAGTCGGGCAATAGGGAGCTGCCAGCAGAAGCCAGGGGTGATGCCCAGTTTGATCCTCAATGTACCTGTGACAAAGATAATTTGCCCCTCCTGCGCACTCCACCTTTGTCATCTGCTGCACTGTGGGTGCGTGGCTGCAGCAGGGTTTTCTGTGGGAAGAGGCACCACTGATATGGCCCTGAGGCTCCAGGGCCCATGGCTGTACCCCTCAGCATGCAGGTGCCACCAACAGTGGAGCACAAGGGGAAGAGTAAAGTCAATAGTAGGAAGAGAATCCCAGAGATTGTGTGAGTGAAACAATTTATTTTCTTTTATTATTTCCTGACTAAAGGGTTGCAGGAGTCCTGCTAGTGTTGCTGACAGGGTGGCCTCCTGCTGGGAGAAGGAGAATCCTGGGAGCTAGGGACTCTCTTCTTTGGGAGGTGCTGGGACCCCTTGGGCAAGAAGTTCCTGCCCTGGCTGAGAGCAGAGAAGCTGTGGCTGCAGCCCTGGGTAGAGCAACCTGCCAGCACTGGCTGCTACAGTCTCTCCTGGCTCTGGTCCCACTCTGAGGGGTTGGGTACAGGTGAGGGGCGGCTGGGGCTCCCAGTGGAGGTGGATGCTGATATACCAGGTTTTTTCTCCACCTTGGAAGCTGCAGAGCTACTGGTGGGGGTCCCCTCCCAGGAGCTACTGGGCTGAGAGCTGCTGGATCTGGATCTGGATCTTCTGCAGCTGCTGGAGCTCCTGGAGCTGGAGCTGGAGCTGGAGCTGGAGCTGGAGCTGGAGCTGGCCATAGGGCTGATGTTCTCATCCCTGACAGGACCAGAGCGCAGCAGCCTCTGGGCCTCCTTGCTGCACTGGCCCACAATGACACTGCTGATGCTGTGGATCAGTGGCACTGTGTGCTCGCGGAGGAGGGGCTGCAGCACCTGGACCAGCATCTCCACATCTGGACCGTAGATGCAGAGGCTGTACAGGATGCAGCTCTCTATGTCCTCAATCAGCCACCACTGATCCCAGTATATTCCCTCCAGCCTCTGACGCAGACATGGCTGCACAGGGTCCAGGAGATGCTGCTGTTGTCGGAACAGTCCTGCCCACACCTCGGGCAGGAGGCCACCCACAGGCTCTGGCCCTGCAGCCCCCTGCTCAGCTGGAGACAGTGTTCCCTGTGGTGAAGACAGAGGTGTCACGGCTGCATGACTGGGGCTGTTTTCATCCAGGAGGAAGGGAGTTCTCCCTGCCTGGCTGTTGGTCTGTGGTGACTCTTCAGAGGCTCTGATGACCATGTCTACATAGTCATCTTCTTCATGGCCAGGAAACCTGACAGTCTCTACTGGCCTGCTGCAGAGTGGGCACACTGGACTTCTCCTTGTCCACTGCAGGATGCACTCCAAACAGAACTGGTGGTCACAGGGCAAAGCAGAAGCCACATCATTCTGAATGTCCTGGCAGATGGAGCAGCTCCAATCTGTCCCTGTGGCCATTTCTGTGCTCTGCAGAGGGCTGGGGAGAGGTGAGGACCATGATCTGCTCCCACGTGCAGAAATGCTTGGCAGGAGTCAAGGTTTGAACCAGACTGGCCCAGGCTCTGCTGGTACCCAAATATCAGCAGAGAGATACATGATGTCAGAATCCATCCTCTGGTGAGGTCACAATCTGTCACTTGTGATGTCATCAGGATGTTCTCCACTGCAGGTGCACAATGCCAGGAGGAAAAAAGAACTAGGAGTTTCTTCTGTTGAACTTCTGCATTTCCACGTTGCTCTTCCTTGATCACCTGTGTCACACATCCATGGCTGTGTGTCTTGACCCTGCTTCTGACACATGGAGTGTCTGCAACTGCCCCTCGCTACCTTTTCTTGTTCATTGGTGGGATTAGGAGGATTTGAGTGGTCCGTGGCCAGCCCTGGGTGAGAGTCTCCCACTCCTGTGGGTTGTGTCCCTGCTGTCTCTTTTCTTCAGAGAAGCAGAAAGGAATGTTTTACTCCAGACCCATCCACTCCCACTGGCACTTGCCCACAGTGCCAGGTCCCTCTCCACTTCCCAAGCCTCCATGCTTCTGGAAGCCAGTGTGTTGCTGCTCCTCAAACCCACCAGTAATGGAACCTGATCCCACAGCTGCAGGAAGGAGATGGAGTTGGTGCCTTCCTGAATAGGGTAGAAGGGCCCTTTGCCCATGACTCCAGAGAGACCAAGAACCATCACCATTGTTGGCCCCACTGTCCCATCATCCCTTCTTATCTCGAGCTATTGTCAGCATATTTGAGCCATTAGCACGCCTTTTTACATTTAGAAGAGCATACTTTGTTAGCTCGAGGGCTGGATGGTGCAAGTTGGGACTGCTGGCGGGGGCAGAGCAGGCACTGGCTCTGCTCAAGTGACAGCCTCAAATAACATGCTCAAGTGACAGCCCCTGGTCTCTATTCACGGGGCTTCTCATCTGCCCCCCTCTGGGAGAGGCCATCACGTCCAGGCTTTTCAGGCCTACACCAGATTTTCCCAGGATTTTTTGAAGTCACAGTTTGTCATCTCTAGAACTCTGCTGGATCAATGGTGATGGCACAAGGACACTTTATGGTGCTTTCTGGGACTGTGTGACTGTTCTGCTTTGCTTACCCAGTAAAAAGGTTTTGGTGTTGAGTTTCAGAAAATCACCAGATGCTCTTTTCTCTTTAAGTAACTGTCTTGGTTTGGAATGGGAGAAAAATTCAGGGAGGTGATGTAAAGCTTTTTGTGTTATTGACAGTCTGTTGAACTGCTGAGAACTGGACACGCTTCTGTGAAACACACATGTTAAAGACGAAAAACTCCGGGAACTCTCTCTTTCTTTTCTGGTCAGCGAGGAGGTGGCGGGCTCCGGCCTTAGCCCCTGTCTCGGCCAGGCTGGGCCGGGTGCTTCTGCCGCGGCCGGGCCCCTTCCTCTCCCCCCAGGCCGCCCGCCGGCCCTCTCGGCTCCAGCCTGGCTGGGCCGGGCTTCAGCGGCTGCCGGGCAGGAAGGCAGGGGAGGCTGCCGAGCCCTAGTCGGAGCAGGGCGCCTGGTTGTGGCTGTGAAGGTCTTGTTGGAAAATAATTAAATGTAGAAAATTTGTAAAATATAATGTGTAGGTAAGATAGGAATTTATAACCATTTGAAGTGTGTTGTAACTTTCGGAGTGTGTTGTAAGAATGTAACCATAGAATTCAAGCAACCCTAACAAATGTTTAATCAGGGGAGGGAAGCAAGAATGCTGATTTGTATACAATGTTCTGGAAATAATGATAAGTACCTGATTTATAGTCTTGGTTTTGGCTTAAGGAATGTGTCACGAGTATCACGAGGAGCAAGTTGCCAAGAAAGGGGAATTGTTGACGGTCGTTGCTTAGAGAATCTGTAACGGACTGCACGTACACATATCATATATAAGGAGATCGATGTATCAGTGGCGTTGGAGCTCTGATTTGGGACTGCGGTCCCCAGACTCCCGGGCCCTCAATAAAGCACCGCACAAAGCTTACGGGTTTTGTGTCTCTGTTTGGGCAACAGTCTCGCCATCAGGCTCCCTCCCTCCAGCGCGGCTGAAACTAGAGACCTCCCCTGTCTGTGCAGAAAACTAAAGACCGGCCATGAGGCCGATCTTGACTCAGCCTCGCCGCAGCTCTCTGCTACAAATGACTAGCGGTCTGGGAGGCCTCAGGCGTGATGTTAACCCTTTCAGTACCTCAGTCTTCTTTCAGCTGAGAGAGAAGAACAACATGTAAGCATGTAAAAGAACAGCATGAAGACATTAAGGTCAGTGTAGAAGAAGTCTCAGATGGGAAGGAGGAGGAGATGCTTTGTTTTTTCGAGCTGAAATCTTCTTGTAAGTTATAAAGAAAGGACTCTTTTTCCTTATAATGCATGAAACTATGGGGAGATTGTCATAAGTAAAAATTAAATATGCCCAATTCTAATAAAAATAAAAATAATTTATTCGCAACTGAAATACAGTCCCGACTGTTATGAATAAAAAGTTATTTATTTTTGTTTAAGGTTGCAGAGTTAAAACAGGTTGGACCAGTTGCTGTTAAGTTAGCTTCATTGTTAAGAGTTCTTCTTCAATTGCCCGTTAATGGTTGGTGATTAGCCATTGTCCCCCTGATGCTTGCCCGGGAGCGACACCTGGACACTGCAGCACCAGGGGAATGGGAGTGGCATCAGAGCTAGTATGGAGATGAGAAATGCATTGCACCAAATCTTCCAGTTTTCCAGGAAAACCCCTAAAAACAACGAGCCAACATAGAATTAGGGGACCCAGGTGACGTTTAAGGATGGGCACATAGTCCAGTGCCTGCTTGGATCCTTTTTGCTTCTCACCCTGTCCTGAAAGGATGTTCACTAAGGAGGGGACCCGAAGTGTTGGACCGAAAAGTAGGAATCTGCTAATCTCTCGTGAGGACGCAGTCCCCAGCTCTGCCTGCAGACCAGCGGACAAAGCTGCTTCATCCTCCTCCTCCTCTGTGCCACTCCTGGGAGCTGCGGCGGCGTGGGCGCAACCCGTCAATTTCTCCCCACCTGAGCTGAATCTCTTTAATAAAGGCATTAAAAAGGAGAAAGATCTCCTGCCCACTTATTTCAGTCTCAACAGCCAACAATCAAACTGACAGCATAACACCCCAGGAGATAGGCTGGGTGAACGTGGATTTGGCCTCTATCGCACCAAATCCCCCTCGTCCACACAGGCTACTCCTAGGGAACCATTCTGATACTCTTTATTTGGCCCGCGGCAGAGTCCCTTTGTCTCCTTTTAGAGTTCTTCATATTCAAGTTGTTTCTTTTCTTCAGCCTGAGCTGCACAAAGCCTTCCTCCGGGAATCGATCCATGTATTTCCCCGATTCCCGGAATCCTGTATTCAGGTGGCAGGTGTTGATGGCCCTTGCTATCTCAGATGCGTATCTTTCCGGGCCATCATCTTTGGGCATTACTGGATATATGCTTCCATGAACAACCATCTCCTGTGCAGCCGAGGTTTTCTTTGTATGTAAATGTCTCCTTGCCGGTCTGCCGCAGTTTCCCCATTGCCGCTTTCCTTCCCCCAGCTAGCTGATGTTGAGTGTGGGGGGGCGGCACTTTTCTCCTGAGGATGAAATACCTACCCCCCCCCTTTCCTATGTACAGCCGGTTTGGTTTATATTTTATAGAAGTCCATATATATAGATTTTATCTGCACTTATTACTAACTATATCCCTAACAGAGATGAAAGTGTTTAAAAGGCCTCTATGCTAAAATAAGTGGATGTTAAAATGGCTGTGATCTCATGAGAAGTTTGAGCAGAAAAAGAGAGTAGTCCTGTGCTTCTAGAAAAAGAAGATTTCTGCTCCCAGGCATGAAGATGATTTTAGAAATAGACAATAAAGAGAACTTTTACCTTTGAACAGCACATCTTTAAAACAATACCCTATAAGTCAACGTGGCCCATTGACAAGCTGTAAGAAGCCATGTGGTAATGGGAAGGACTTCAGGATAGCAGAGTTCCCCGGGTGGCTGCTGTTCATGACAAATTAAGAGCCACAAGATAACTATTTCCTTTCCTCTTGTGGAGAAGTCTCCATGACCTTAACAAGAGAGACTTCTCTCCCTCAGTGAACTGAAGAAAGACTATTTTAGAAGTGGTTAGAAATCTTGGGTGTGGTTTCTTTTCATTGTCAGTAAGAAAGAAAAGGTTGTGGGAGAGGAGAAGTGTTCTGGAGGGTTTGTTTTGATTCTTACCACTTTTTTTCCTTTTAGTTACTTTTAATAAAATTTTCTTTATACCCTCTTAAAGTTTTGAGCCTGCTTTGCCATTCTCCTAATCCCATCTCACAGCAGAAAGTGAGTGTATTGGTGATTGGCCAGCAACAAACCTACCACATTCTTTAGTGCATTGGCCAGAAAAATTACAAATTGGAGAAATCTTAAATTGACAAACCTAAACCACAACACGAAATTAGTGTTTCTGCCCAGTTTCGAACTAAAACCACCACAGTAACTGTAAACTCCTTCCCAGTTTTTCCCAGACACCTAAAAGCTACAATTAGCTCAGGCTTTTTAAAAAGGTAATGAGAATCAATATATTTCCTTAGACAAGTCTGAGGATTCTTTATTGTGAAAAACTCCAATCACTTGCTTTTAAAACTTTAAAAGTTTAATAGTAATAAAATGGTAATAAAAATAGTAATATAATTAGAGTAATAAAATTTGAACAGTTGAGATTAGGACAATATGAGACAATAAAAACAAAGAGATACGGATGTCCGGGTACCTTTTTCTAGGCAACACAAGCCTGAAAAAGGACCCCCGTTAACAGAGGATTAACCCTTAAAAACAATCGCCTGTTGCATATTCATACACCTCACACATGATGCATAAATTCCATTCAAACACAGGATTCTCTCTGGTCACTGTCAACTTCTTCCTCTTAATCCTCATGCCGTCTTCCTGTCTGAGTGAGGTGGGAAGAGGTTAGTTTTCTGCTGATAAGGGAGCAATAAATTCCCTTTCTCTGAAAGATTTAGGTGTCCTGTGGCTGCTATCTGCTGCAAGTCCTTTCTTAAAAAAATATCTTACATAGCATAGTTTCTATTTTAACATGATGTTATAACCTAAAACTGTATTTAACACACTGCTTAAGAAAATTAATACAGTATAACTTTCTAACATAACACATACAATATTCATTTTAATACTTGCAAAAAGCCAATCATAAAATACACATTTTTCACATGTACTGACTTGAGGCAATTTAGAGGTGTCCAATAGCAAATATCACAATCTGTTCTGAAATGTAATAAAAAAATTCTCATTATAAGTTTTGTAAGTATTGCCAGTGGTTCCATCTCAGAAACTCCTGCTTCTGTTCTTCACTATTTTGCAGTGGTTTTCCTTGTACTTTTTTAACATTTCTACTGTTCCTCCAGGGGGAAACATCTGCTAATCCTAAAAAACCCAAAAAAAAACCCCCAAAACCCCAAACAAATATGCACTAAGTATTTCTATTCACCAATTCTTATAGAGCACCCAGTTGCTCGATACGGAGGCCAAAACATCATTTAATGTCCTGGTGAACTGACCTGGAAGCTGGGACAGAGAGCACCTTTAGCAAGCTGACCTTGTCCTTGATTTTTGTGGTTATAGAACCGCATTGTCCAGGGACTCCACTGGCACCAAGGCTGGCTGAGCACTTGCAACTTTAGCCATCAGAACCTTCTTTATTGTCCCCTCTCAAAATGCTCAGTCATGGTCTGGTCTTTCTTCAGCAGAACTAGAAATAAAAGGTACTTCTTGCCTGTCTCTGGTGATGTGACTCATCTTCATGCCAAAATGTATGGATGGCATTTGGTCACCTCATAAAAAATGATGAACAAATATCAAAATGTGATTATTGGTGTCCTAAACACAAGTGTGAGACACAAATGTGAGACACAGTGCAGACTCTGAAAAAAATGAAAAAAAAAATGTTTCTAGACATTAATAATCCTCCAAAAGAGAATTTTAAAAAAGTTTAAATAGAACACTTTTTCCTTCTTTTAGACTAGTCTGTCAAAAAACCCAATAATATAATTAGCCATACCTTTTGTTTCGCAGCAAGGACCTAACAAAAAAGTGGCACATAGCAATGTCAGCTCCTTAGTGAGCACCCTGTAGGTAGATGTGCCACACATGTAACACAAGCAGCAGACAAGAGAAGAGATGCAGAGGCCTGGAGCCTTTGATCATCTGAGGATCCACAGGGATCCTCAGGTGATCTATTTTTAACATAAACATGAATTCTAAGACCAGTTACTTCAAAGCAGAAAAGAGAAAATTCTGCCAAGAACTCTGCTGGTCTCACGGTCTCTGAACACCCTGAAGTGGTGGGTGTTCCTGAGTACCAGTTCCACCTGGAATATGCCATCACACCATTCTTCCCAACTTTAGAACTGGATCTCCGTACAATACTCTTTTTTTGCCTTATTTTCATTGCCAGCCCTGTGCCACAGCCACACTCTCAGGTCTGCAACTGTGCAAGGCAGAGTCCCAGGCTTGGCTCCAGCAGAACAAAGGGAAACCTTGTGGAATTGGCATATACCCTCAGATGCTGCATGGGCTGCCTCAGATTTTTGCAAAACCAAGCCAAAAAAGTTGTTCAGCCCTCAGATTTCACCTGATTGAGCTGCCTGTGGATGTGCAGCAGCATGAGATACATCCCAAAGAGAGCCTTAAAGCGTGAGCTGGTTTTAATGTCTATTGAAAGGTTTAACTGCAGATCTTGGGTGACACAGGGGGTTGAGATTTGTTTTTGCAAAGCAGAAGAATAGTGGCTCACAGAGAAGGAAACACCTTGTGTCAAATTTAGTATATCTGTAGTGTTTTACATAAGTTTACATTTTCTGTACTGTGGAAATGCTCTTCATATTGACTTCATAGGGTTTTTTTGTCCTGAAGATGCTTCTTAGAAAAGTCTTAGAGTATCAGAAGACAAAACAGTCTCTGGGAGGCAGTAAACTCTGAGTCTTGCTCAAGGCTACTTTAAAGCAAAGAACATGAAATTCTCAGCTCTGCAGAAATGTTTGCATGCCCTAATTTTATCTCTCCTTCATAGTTTGGCCACAGCTACTCTGAGGTGAAGAATAGATGCCTGTATCTCCACAACAAGCTGTCCACATGAAGAGATTCACACAGGAACTGGACAATCATTGGAAGTGGAGTCATGGCACCAGCTGTCTGCCTCAGCCAGCCAGTCTATCAAGTGTAGCTTATTTACTTAAAATTTAGGATTAATGCCTGTAAGATTATGTATGCTATTATTGAATTGTAACTTAACTATTTAAGATTATGTAAATTAGTGTCAAACTTTAATATTAAAGAAATTTCAGTATTGTAACTACTTTTGTTGTTATTGCTTATACCATATTTGAAGCTGCTTTTTTTCATGTCTTTTTCAAGGCTTAGGTTTTGTGCATTTAAATAAATTTATCAGTAGACACTGGAGGCACAGTAATTCTCTTGTGAAGTTGTGCACATTTTAAGAAAAATATTGTAGGAAATTGAAATACTTTAGGATAAGTCTAAGTCTGTTTTCTCTTCTTTCTTGTTAATGCAAACAAGAAACTCCTATTTGCCTGGAGTGATAGAAGGACTAGAAATTTGCAGAAAAGAACAAGAAGTCACCTTGTTTTGGAGGGTTAAAGAGGCAGAAACTCAGCCCTGCAACTTCAGCCCCCATTGCAGTGATGGGTAAAACTATTTGCTGGTAGCTGTAGGTTTTTCCTATACAATTGCTACTTCCATTGTGGAAGATAAGAGCATTTAACAATCTCGTAGTTCCACTTTAATAATATTGGGAAAAATGAATGTTTTACAAAAATGAAATATATCTAGGTTTTGGGCAAGATTATAACTTAAACATGTTAGTATCTATTTATATGCTACTATCAAGTATTTTTTGAAAAGAGAGAGGAAAAAGAGGGTATTTTTTACATGAAATACTTACTGAAAGATTTTTGCCCTGGGTGCTATAAATATGACAAAGATTACATGTCTATAACGATAAACTACTGTGATTACCAAATAGCAGAAACTTTCATTTCATGCAGCTTTTTGGTTTATTTCAATGTAAATTATTGCTTACTTTGTCCTGTGAAAGGACAGATTATTTGGTCAAAACTGAGCCAAATCTTTGAGTGTCTCACTGCATTTGTCATTTCATAATGATGCCAAGTGAAAAGATTATGTTATTATGTTTTCAAATTTTTTTTTTTTTTTTGGTGCTTTTGACAAGATTTTGGTAGTATGGCTACCAGACTTCATCTCCAGCATCAAATTACCCTGTTGTGTGTCACTGTGAACCAGAAAATGTTTCTCTTTGAGAAGACAGGCAGTTCTCCATACTGGGACCCATTCTGGCAGTTCTGTGCCCTGTAGGTAAGCCACGTCTGACGTGAGCTGTCACTTGGGACACGGCGCCTCTGTGTGTGTGCCTGTTCATAGCCCTGTCTCTGTGTCACTGAGACCCTGCATGGCTTATTTTCTTCGCCCCTCTTTCATAGCACTGACCTGTACTTGCCTGCACCTCTGGGTTACAGGCTGTGCCTACCCTGCAGCTGGAAGTCAGTGCTGCTGCAGAGGTCCAGCTCTGCAGTTCATTCTTGGACCAGACAGGGCTTTAATGGGAGGTTTTGCTCCACTTGCACTGAGTGTTTCTGAAGCCTAGTGAGTGTCCACAACAGCCTGTGTGCTGCAAAACGGCACTGTGAATCTGCCTCTCTCTTGTGTACCTGGACTGGACATTGCTGTTCAGCAAATGCTGGGAGCCCACTGAAGCAGGGCTTGTGATGGTGTTACTGCCTGCTGTGTAGACCTGACCCGCTCGCGCAGATACACAAACATTGCCCGTGGTGACATGATGGCTGGGGGGGCTGATAAAGTGTGCAGGAGTGCTGCTGTCATGTGCAGGCAGAGAAACAGGAAAGATGTGCTGGTGAACAGGAGAGGATTTGTTCTGGCCCATTTGAGTAAGTGTGCTGCTTCAGAGGGTGCTGGAAATCCAGTGCTATTCCGTCAGGATTCCACTCCATCACCACTTCAATGCTGCAGGCACTGTAGACAGGTGAGCTCCTCACGGGATCTCACTAATCCTTGATCCTGGCTGCTGTAAATCCTCATGCTGGTATCCAGCAGTGATCAAACTGCATGTCTCTGCTCTTTTTTCTCCACCATCAAGCCAGTGCAGAGAACTGACTCCAGCTCAAGACATTCCACATGATCAACAGGAAACCTGGCTTTGGTCTTTCTGGCATGCAGTTCTGCTCAGTGATGGGATACAGCTTAACTGCATCACTTGTCTGAAAAATCAAATAAGGCTTTGAACATCTTGTGTTTTGAAAGTATAAACATTGACAATCTAAAACTTCTGCAGTTTCAGCAATACTGTGGAAAATATAATGGGAAGTAAATGAGTATAAACAGAAGGTTATACTTCCTTTGCAGAAGGTATATATCTCATTTGCACAGAGCATGAATATTTTAAAAAAACTTTTATTGATGGTTTCCTTTCTCAAGTACACATCATTATTCCCAGTTACTGCTCCCATCACTTTTTCCCACTCTTGCTCCTCCATCCTCACCAACACCACGGAAGGATGGAGTGGGACATGTCCTCAAAATGAAAAGACTTGCAACGCCTGAAAGCTGTCAAAGGAGACACAAGGAATGGCAGTGCTAGGCAGAGCTCTCTGTGGATCTTTGCTTTCATTGAATCCATGAACAGTTTGGGTTGAAAGGGGGTTAAACACCTTATCATTCCATCCCCCTGCCATGGGCAGGGACAGCTTCCACAGATTGCTTCAAGCCCTGTCCAGCTTGGCCTTGGACATTTCCAGGGATGAGGCAGCCACAGCTTCTCTGGGCACCCTATTCCAGGGCCTCACCTCTCTCACAGGGAAGAATTTCTTCCCAATATGCAATTTAATCCTGCCCTCTTCCAGCCTGAAGACATCACCCCTTGTCCAGTCACTCCAGACTTTGTCTGGTCTCTCTCCAGCTCTCTTGGAGTCCCTCTAGGCTCTGAAAGAGGCTCAAAGGTCTCCCTGAAACCTTCCCTTCTCCAGACTGAGCCCCATCAGCTCTCGCCACCTATCTCCATAGCAGAGAAGCTCCATCCTTGGGACAGACTAACTAAACTAAATCTCGGGGCAGAAATCAAGTACTTGATTGTGATGAACCATCAGGCTTCCGGATAAGTAAGTTATGTTTAACATGTCTCAGCAGTTGCAGAAGGTACAGAAAAATAATAAAAGCAAGTAAATTGAGGTAAACTAAAACCAGACATAACAGAATGCTGACATCTTCAAATCAAGGACACATGGCCAAACAGCCAAGACAAGGCCAGATTATGAAGAACAAAATAAGGGCAACTCATCCAACTGGGTAAAGTGTAATTGTGCCAGGGGAAATTGTGATCACCAGCTCGTGGCCACCTACCCAAGAAACCCACCAACCCAACAGATGGGTTCAGGCCTGGAGCACAAGCTCAGTGAGGAGCAGCTGAGGGAGCTGGGGGGTTTAGCCTGGAGAAAAGGAGGCTCAGAGGGACTTTCTGGCTCTCTGCAACTCCCTGACAGGAGAGTCAGACTCTACTCCCAGGGAACAAGGGACAAGATGAGGGGATACAGTCTTAAGCTGCAGCAGCAGAGGTTTAGGCTGGACATGGTGAGGCATTTCTTTCCAGAAAGGGTGATTAAACACTGGAAGGGGCTGCCCAGGGAGGTGCTGAAGTCAGTGTCCCTGGAAATCTTTAAGGAACATGGCACACCAATGACATGGTCTGGTTGACAAGGTGGTGTGTGATCACAGGCTGGACTTGATGATCTCATTGCTGTATTCAACTTTGAGTGGGAAGTGAAGGGACAGACACTGATCTCTGCTCTGTAGTGCCCAGTGACAGACCCAAGGGGACCTGAAATTGTATCAGGGGAGGTTTAGGTTGGATATTTGGAAAAGAAGGTGTTTGTGCACCGGAACAGGTTTCCCAGGGAAGTGGTCACAGCACCAACCTGACAGAGCTCAAGGTGCACATTTGGACAACGCTCTCAGGCACACGATGTGATTGCTGGAGCGTTCTGTAGGGGCAGGAGTCGGACTCGATGAACCTTGTGGTCCCTTCCAACTCAGAACGTTCTGCGATCCTGTAATTGATTCTGTCATGAGCACAAAAACAAAACTGAACACGTGAACTGAAACTGGCATATGAGGAGCGAGAGGGCCCTTTGACAGCAGCGAGCGGATCATCAGCCCGGCCCCTTTAGCTGCGTCAGCCGCTCCTGCCACCCTTTCTCTGACTTAAGCCGCCCCTTGACGCCCTTCCGACTCCTTTGCCCCCTCAAACGCCCTTTCTCTGCCGCAGCTGCCCCTTGCCCGCCCCTTCTCGCCCCGCCTTTCCCCGCGCCTTTATTTCTTTTCCGGGCCGTGGCTCCCCTCACAGCGGCCGCCATGGAGGACGCGCTGGAGCGAGCTCTGGGCACCGAGGTGCTGCGGCCGACCGGGCACTCGGGCGGCGTCTGCACCAGCCTGGGCCGGAGCTACGACCCGGGCCGCGGCCGGGTGTTCGTGAAGAGCAACTGCGAGGGGCAGGTGTGGCAGCGTGGGGACCGGGGGCGCCGGGGCTGGCCGGGCGCCGCGGTGAGGAGCGGCATTCCTGGGTTGTGCCGGTCCAAGTGTGGCAGCGGGACCGGGGCGGTGACTGTCCCCTGTGCTGGGCACTGATGTGCCCGCACCTCGAATCCTGGGGCAGTTTTGGGCGTCTCATGACACGAAAAGCATGGAGGGGCTGGAGGATGTCCCGAGAAGGGAATGGAGCTGGGGAAGGGGCTGGAGCGCCAGGAACGGCTGAGGGAGCTGGGAGAGGGGCTTAGCCTGGAGAAAAGGAGGCTCAGGGGGAACCTGGTGGTTCCGCACAACCCCCTGATAGAAGGGTGCAGGATCAGTCTCTGCTCCCAGGGAATAAGTGAGAAGCAACCTCAAGTTGTGTCAGGGGAGGTTTAGATTGGATGTTGGAGAAAATTTCTTCATACACAGGGTTGTCAGGCACTGGCAGAGTGCCCAGGGCAGTGCTGGGTTAGTGGTTAGACTCAGGGATCTTGGAGGGCTTTTTCAAACTTAACAATTGCATGGTTCTGTGATCTGTGGTTGCTTTTAGAGCTGTGTTTGAAGCTTGACTCTGTTTCTTGGTCTGGACAGTCATGGTGTCTGTGAATGTCAGCACCATTCTTCTAGCCTGCCAGGTGATGGTGCATATTGTCCATGGCTTCCTAGACATTTGCTGTATTAATAGAATATTGCACACATTTTGTGTGCATGCAGTTTGCTCTCCTTCAACTGTAAACAGAGTTTCTAAGTTAATAGAGAATGCTAGAACCTAAGTTGATTTTCACTTTGTTTTACAAATTGAAATTTCTGCAACTGTAAAATTATCAAGCCAGATAGTACAATTCTGTCTGTATCTTGTGCATCAATAAATATTTGCTCTAAACTTTTATTATTTTGTATTTTCTTTTATTTTACCTGTGACTGATGCTTATAGAGACTAATGCTTTTCTTTATTATCTGGCAGGCCAGGAGAATGTTTCTGAGAGAAATGGCAAGTTTGGAAGCCGTCCTGAAAACGCAGACAGTAAGAGTGCCTAAACCATCAAGGTTGTAGAACTGCCTGGGGACAGTACTGTGCTGGTGATGGAACATTTGGAAATGAAGAGCTTACACAGGTAAAACAGTTATTTTTGCTTCCCTTGACCAGAAATTTTGGCTATTATGACAATGAAATCACTTGCTTTCATAGGAGGAACTTGTTTAAATTTTTTATAAAGCATGTCAAAGGACATACAAGAAGTTTTACAGAAGAGAACTGTATGAAATACTTATAATGCCTCACCTAGCAAACTGATAACACGTCAAGAAGTAACTCTGGGTTTTGGTTACTTTTGGCTTGTTTGTTTAGGTAATTAGTGGTTTTTACAATAAGGTTCCTTTTTACATTAGGGAAAATTACCAACCTGGTCACCTGTTTTGTGTACTTGCCTTTGATATAAGAACCAGTGCTGTAATGTTTGCCATGAGTATGTAGAGGCACTTTCCCAAATGAATTAATCTTGATTTCAATATTTTTGCAACTCTTAGCCTTCATTTTGATAGTTTCAAACTTTTGACCTGTCTCTGTGAGTAGCTCTTAATAAGATGAATCCCATCTGATTCCTGTGGGGATCATGACCAATTTCTTTTCTCATTTTCAGAACTTCTGTAGCCAGTTTTAAGTCTTGTCCCTCATCCTGCTCATTGCCAGGGTTTGATCCATGAAGAGCTCTCAGTGAGTCCCAAGAGAAAGGGCAGAGATCTCGCTGGTTTGGATTTCAAATGGTACCTTTGGGGTGCAAATTCTGGGGGATAGCTACTATCTGTGTTAACAGGAATAAAATGAAGAACTAAATTTGATTTAAATGGCAGTGCCTTTAGAATACAGAAAGTTCAGAAAGGTCAAGAAAAGGAAAAGGAACATAATTTTGTTAACATGGGGCCAACTGGCTGTAAGGGTTGTTTGCAATTACTACAAGACTTTCCCGAACTTTGTAGAGGACCAGCTTTTATTAAAAATAGATATTAAACTAGGCCTACCTGACACCCATCTTTGAGACCTTTTAGAGAAGAGCAGCCAGAGACAGTGATAGAAGGAAGAGGATCAGCCTTGTTTGGTTCTGTTTTCCAAAAACAGTTTGCCAGAGGAAATAATAATATAAAAAAAGGCATAACATTTTCCACATTATGTGTGTGCTTTCTTACACATACCTTAGTGAAAATGCTTAGGGAAGTGATATCACACAGGAATTAGAACTGATAGTTTATCATTGTAGTAAATTTATGATTTCACTTTCAATAGTGGTGTCAGAAACAACGAAGTAAGTACATTTTGTCTATATTAATATGCAGTTTTGATAGGAAGACAAAGTGCTTATAATACTGGAATATTTTGGGAACCTATTTTGTTAGAGGTGAAGAATTGTTACTTGCTTGATAGACATTTTCCAGTAACTCCTGGAATATCAAGATCTGGATTCATTCATGGGTCAGAGTTGCTAACATTATTTTTGTTTCTTAGACATTCAGCACTGCTTGGAACTCAGCTAGCTGATCTTCACCTTCATAACCAGCAACTTGGAGAGAAGATGAAGAAAGAAGGGAGCCCAGTTGGCACAGTACACAGCTGTTTGCAAAATTAACCTAATGAATAATAATTTACAGAATAATTAAAATAGCTTTTGCCACTTCAGGACAGGTATGTCTTCTTCCACTAAAGATAGTATGAGAATAGGTTGGGATGAAACACACAGGTGGGGGTGTTCTTCTTTTTGCTTTTGTTTGCCCTGTGTGGATCTCTGTGATCAATTCAATTTGGGAACCTGAACCACAATCTCTACAAGGACATGGTATCAGAAGAGATATAGTACCTCAAAATACAAAAATAAAGAGTATAACATGGCTGCTTTACACCGAGCTTTAAATTTAAAAACCAGCAGCAGCAACCATTGTATCAAAAAGAACATTAAAGTGCAACTTTTTTTATTCTCAGTGGAAGCAGCATTGTACCCTTGCATAGTTTTAAGATTTGTTTGCATTGTGGATGCTCAGTATTTTGTCATTGGTGTTGAATTTTTTTTTTTTGGTTTGAAAGGTAAAGGACAGGGGCAAATGGAAGTCCAGTTTGTGGATCAGTTTGGCTTTCATACAGTTACCTGCTGTGGTTATCTTCCACAGGTAGGTTATATTTCATCAGACTGATAGAATTTTAAGTTTGCCTCATTTTTCCTTCGGTGACAAAAAAGGGTCAAAATTATCATAATGTAAATAAATTAATTTTTGTGGAGCCATGAATAAGAAAAAGCATGGTTTATCCTGCTAAGAAAAGTAGTGCTTTGGACAGCACTTGTAGCTGCATTGGATACTGACGTTTCTTCAATTTTTTGGGTTTTAGTCACTGAGAGAAAATTATTTATTCCTCCAATTTAACATTTTAAGATAACATTCAATTGAATGGTAGCACTTACTGTCCTGGATGGTACCAGCACAAAGGCTGTGTGATCCTCAAAAGGTTTATTTGAAAAAGAAGCAAATTTGCCTTTTGTGTGTGTAGAACTGACATCTGCAGTCCTGGTCCTTCAGGTGAAGAACTGGCGCAGTGGCTGGGTGAGTTTCTTTGCCAGAGAAAGGATCCAGCCCCAGATCGACCCGACTGAAAGGAGCTCAGGAGACAGGGAAGCAAGGGAACTTTGGGCACAGCTTCAGGTACAAGTTCTCATTCTCTCAGTTCTCATTACAGTGACAGCTGGGTATCAGTTATCTAGATTTTATTTTCTTAAAACAAGGTTCCTGTTTGTTGTTGTGCACCATGTTCTGTCGGTAGGAGACTCCAGTTTTTAGGGACCAAAAGGCCCTTTTTTCTAAGGTGTAATGGCTTTTGCCACATCACCCTCTGCTGACATTCCAGAGTGAATTCCAAAGTGCCAGCACTTTGCCTTACTATTTGGGAAATCTTACAGATGGAGATCATATTTCTCACTCCCTGGAACACTTCCATGATGGGAAACGTACATAAGCAGTACTGTTCTGCACACTGTTGATTTTCTGTTTGCATCTGGTTAAATGACTGCAGTTTTGGCTCTTTTGTCAAGGTTGCTGAGAGATGCCTGAGCCTTCTAATGCCAAAATGGTGGTAGCTGTTGTTACTAAATCTGGTCAATATTACAGCACCAAATGCAGTTTTGAATTCTTTACTGTCTTCCTAAAAGAGATTTGATTGACTGTTCTGCTGCTAGCTTTTATGAAAAACAGGAATCCTCTGGATTTGCTCAGCATCTCTGTTAACTTGGTCCTGTGCTGTCTGAAGTTACAGGTTTATTTAACTGACTTTTAAAAAGTTTAAGGTATGCAGATAAACCTCTACATTTTAAGGTGAATGACTGTAGTAATTTACATGTCTTGCTTCTCCCCCACTGCAGCTGAAGATACCCAGTTTTTTCTGTGGTGTGGAAATCATTCCTTCTCTCCTGCATGGGGATCTCTGGGGAGGAAATGTAGCTGAGGATGATTCTGGTCCAGTTATCTTTGATCCATCTTCTTTCTACAGCCATTGAGAGTATGATCTTGCAATAGCTGGGATGTTTGGTGGCTTCTTTTTATTCTGTTTATCACAGTAAAATCCCCAGAGCCGCAGGGTTTGAGAAATGCCTGAACCTTTATCAGCTTTTTCACTACATGAACCACTGGAACCATTTTGGTTCAGGGTACAGAGGATCTTCTATAAACATTTTGAGAAACCTTGTGAAGTTGCTGCTTAAGCCAAGTACTTCTTGCACTGTTTGGAAAACCCCAGACTTGCTAGTGCAGCTGAAGGTGTAGTGATGTTAAAAAAACCCTGTGAGATCCTTGACCTTCTTGCTCAGCTGAAGACCTTAGAATTAGTGAGTCCTACTACGTACCAAGTAGGAACTTTTTGGAATTGTTGGGAATAGCTTTGTCATGAAATACCTGCAGAAGGAGCTTCTTCATTTGCATAGTGAATAAACTAATCTCAGCATCCAGAAAGCACTTGAGATTATGCAAAGTAATACAAATAAATACTGAGGAGATGCCTAAAAAGGTTGCTCTTTGTGTTTCGTTGTGTCTTCCCCCCTCTTTCTCATGCAGTTGTGAGCATGAGAGCAATGTGAACAACGTGGTTTGAAAGCCAACAGGAAAATAATGTAACAGGAACTGTAAGAAGGGATTTGGACTTGCTGTTTATTATCACGGAATGGGTGAGGTTGGAAGGGATCACTGGATGTCATCAAGTCCAGCCTCCCTGCTTTAAGCAGAGTCCTGTAGAGCACATTACTCAAGGTTGTGTCCAGAGGCTTTTAAAGACTTCCAGTGTGTTGCTAATGTGATTCTTTTGGATGGAGACTATTCTCTTATAAAGTGGAGTGAAATTTTGTTGTCTCCTAGCATGCTTGTAGGCTGTTCTGTGCTTTCTGGTCAGAGGAGAACTAGTTCTTTTCCCTTTTTTTGATTATGTTTATGTTGAATAGTGTGCATTCTTAGAGAACTCTCCAGGTAAAACACTTTGCAAGTACACATCTTGTGGAGGCGTGTTCTCTCACCACTGCAAACAGAAGATGCTTTTTGACTGTTGTCACTGCCCACACAACAATGCCATCTGGTCATGGTGCAGTCTTCTTCTGTAGCTTTAGAGTACAGGTGCCATAAGCTAACCTTTTATTTCAGTCCTTGTGGAGAAATATTAAAAGACAAGTCTGAGCAAAGAGAAGTCCATGGTGGCAATAGTTCAACAGAAACAAGAAGTCTGCAGCCCCAGGAGCAGGGACACTGAGGAAGCCTGGTGTGCTGCCCTGAGGGAAGCAGGAAACAAAGGATGGAGTGGCATGGAGGTGTTGTGGCCATGCTCTGTTTAAAACAATGTAGCCAATGGGAGCTAAGCCAAAGAAGGGCCCAACCAGTCACCAAAAGCTGAATTTTGTTTTATTGGCTTGAAAATACATAAAACTTTTCATACCTGCATATGCTAATGAAGTAAAACCTCTACATGCTTTACATGTGTGAACTAAAATCACTCTATTTCCATGTAATGAAATTACATCAGCTGGAACTTTGTCTTTTCCCCACACCCAAAGAAAACTACAAATACAGCATAGGAGGGGAGGGGGTCAGAGGAGACTTGCTCTGTGTATCCTGGGATGGTTGATGGGCTGTAACCTGCTGCTTTTCCACAGGGGTGCCTGTCAGGTAACTTATTCCAAGGGGATTCTACAGCTTGTGCTTTCTCATATCAGTGTATTTATCAAGGATAGTTTATGACCCTTATTCTGTCACAATGATCAGTAAACCACACTGTTTATGCCTCTGAAATTGGGAATGTGCCCACTCTTGATTGTGCACCTTCTGTGCATCTGTGTTCGTGAGAGTTCTAAAGCAGACATAGAGTGCTGCACTGTTCACTGTACAGTATTATCCGTGAAGATCTCCCCGGAACTCAGACAGACTAAGGAGTGGAAGATGTAGACTCCTCTGGGCCCAGTACATCTTTGGATAACCTGGAAAGCAAGGAGGTCTTCCTTTCCTAAATTTTTACAGCACAGTCCCCGCTGAGTGCTGTAGCTCTTGTGGTAAGAGACATGAAACCAAAGATAAATAAGTAATTCAGAGGACAGCACCACACCAGTGTCAGAAGCCCATGATGATGGTTCCACAGACTATGGCTTTTGCTTCCAAGGTGTTAATAGTGAAATTGTTCTCTTCTTGATGGAGGCTAGTAGCAGTGCTTCTGTGCAAGCTTACCAGGTAGGTGAGAGAGATGCACGATATCTAACATGGACTTTGAGTGTTGGGAAATTACTTTTATTAACAAAAATGGCTTTGCAGTGGACATTGGCATATTACTGAGGGTTTTTTTGGGTGCTGGTTTTGCAGTTACTTACACAAAGTGGAAGCAAGTTTGGAGAAGGCTGTCACTGCCTACAGTTTTTGCTCCTTAATTCTGCTATTTGTCTCACTGCTGTTTGACTCTTCCCGCACAAAGTCTGCTTGGTAAAATAATTTTTAATTTTACCTTGTTGCTCAAATAAAAGTTTTCCAGTTGATTATGGTTGTCTCTGTTTCTTAAACTAAAGACTTACATCTTGTGTTTATTCTTGGAGAGCTGCTTGCTCCGACCTGCTAAAAGTTGCTACTATGTGAGAGTTATGATCATCAGAGGCATTTGTGGGAATATGCATGGTCCTGGTTTGGTCTGGAGCAGTGTGTCACTGAAGAAAATGTACGTGTTGTTCATTACAGTGCAATTTGAGGACCTACTCTTCCTTCAATTTTTTATGTATTTTACCAGTGTGTGGATGCTGATGATAAAATGTTCTGTCTGTGCCTTTTTCCTCGTTCCATTCACCCAAACTTAGTCCAGTTGGTTGAGAAAATGCTTTGGAGCTTTAGCCAGCAGTCAGCCCAGTTAGATCCCTTAACCGATCCATCTTCCTTCATAATAAACTTAGAAGTTACTTTAACAAGGTCATTCTCTTTACAAATCTTACACAAGGATGTTGATTTTTCTAAAATACCAAATACTTTTTATTATTAGCGGGGCAAAATAAATATGAAAGTGGATTTTCTGACAGTTTTAGATGTGAATACTGATACAAACCGTAAGTCTTCAGAGGTGACTTTTTCGTAATAGAACTGAATCAAAGTATTCTTGTAATTGAAGAAAAATAGTGTTATTTCTAAGTTACACTAATGTAAACAATTGTATTTACAGTGTTAATGTAAGGGATATTATGCTCATTTTTTCAAAGCTGTTTTGTGCTGTCATTCAAGTTGGAAGGGGTATAAAGAGGCAGACAAATGGGATGTAACAGCAAGCTCTCCTTTTCCATGGATCAGTTGTCTTTGAGCGCTTCTAGACAGCAGCTGAATCTGTGGATGGAGAAGGATCTCTCCTGAAGGCAGAGTGCTGGTCGTTCCTCAAAAAGATATTGCAATTCTACAAGTTAATTGGGGTTTTTTTTTAATACATTTTGTCTAGTTCTGCAATGCTCTTAAAATTCTTTCTGTGGAGATTGTTTTGTTGTCTTAAGTGTTCTAGGCATGCCTTTGTTAGTATTCATCTTTTTCTCTCACATTTTGAAGATTGGGTCCTGCTTCTCATCTATTCCTCTGTTTTGGCTCTCTCTGTAAGTTCTTAGTCTGATGAGCACATTTCCTTGTATCCATGCTCTCATTCTGTATGTTCTGGTTATCTGTCATAATTTTACTGACTTTCTGTTTTTGTTTGGACAAGGAAAAAGGGTAAAAAACCCAAACAAACTACTGGGTTTTTCTGGAATATACAGTGTATTTGTAGTTTATGTTGTAAGCAGTTATAATGTCCTCTAAATAGTTCCAAGTCTTTTCTCAAGATGTATCACACCACATGCATAATTTAAACTAAATTTTGAAATTAATTCCTTAGGGAATTATATGGTGGATTAGGATATGATTATGCATAATTTGAGTAACATCAGTTTCTGCCTTGGAGAGGAGTCAGGGAAAGGGAAATGTGAAAATCAGAACTCAGTGGGAAGAATCTTAGGAAAATTCAGGTTGGGATAGACCTCAGAAGGTCATTTATTTCAATCTTCTCCTTAGAGCAGGATGAGCGACAAGGGTAGGCCAGGTCACTGAGGTCTTTGCCTGGTCTTGTAACCCTTCAAGAACGGAGTCTGCACGACCTCTCTGGGCCTTACTGTCATTTTTGAGCAGACACCTCTCTGCAAGAACCTGCCTTCCTGTTGAATTGCTTACGGTTCCTGCATGCCCTGCGTTTCAGTGTCATTTCTCTTTTCATTGCCAAGGACTGCTGCCACCTGCAAAAACTGCCTGCAGATACAAATATTGCACTCTAGTACTGGTTTTCCATGTGCTTTTCGTCTTCAGTGCTGTTCCAAAATAGATCTGCTGATTTAAACTGCTGTGAGGCTGTTTTAACAGAAGTAAAAGCAGGTGGGAAGTGGTATAGAATGAGCTTGTCATTAGGCATTGAATATGACAAAAGAACAACTATTTATTGAATTCCTAATAGTCCTCACTTGTCAATTTTTTTTAGCATCCCCACTTGCCCCGCCTGAGATCCATCACAAACCCTTTGTCTTGCAGTTTCCCTCTGTGCAGTCATGCTTTCTAGCATTGTTGCAGCTTCTATGTAGAACTCACAGATCTACCATCCTTTTCCCCTTCTGATGGAATTATTATTATCTCCACCCAGTCTTTCTCAACCAGGATCAGTTTGACACAGAAATACTAAGATTTTATATTTCCTTGCAGCTCAGTAGTGAGTACCTCAGTCCCAATTTGTCTGTTCAGCATAACTCCCTCCTCAACTTTTTATTTTAGCTGATTGTTGCAGAGTTTTTTGACCCCATGTAACACTGCTGTATTGCTTTTTTTCTAAAATTTTTATACCAAGCTATAGCAAAATCCTGCATTTATTACTAAAAATAAAATATTGAAGCAAAAAGGATGTCCCATACATTCAGGAGCTCTTCCTTTCCTCCATGGGAGGCCTTAGTTAAACCAGCTGAAATAAATAGAAATTGTTCCATGAGATAGCAATAAAACTGGATTTGTTACAAGTGTCCATGTTAGGTTTCTTTTACTTTTATAGGCAACTCCCACCCCTTTCTCTCCCAATACATTCTATACATCTTCCTGTATTTTTCTTTTTTTTTAAAATTCTCTAAGTGTAAAGTGTGAGAAGAGACAGAATGAAAGACAACACAGAGTTGCATTATTAAAGTACCAACAAAATCTTAACAGAAAGTACTGAAAAAATATTGCTTGTTATTATTGTGTTTTATTTTAGAAACAGGCTTCCATCACAAGTCACTATGGCTTTGGGTCAGTTATAGGTTTGATTTAGACAGTGAGCAGAGTAACTTCAGGTGGAGGACTGGCAATGCAGCCAGAAGGGTATTGCAAAAGCATAACACTATCAAGAAATAAAATTATACCTTTGGGGTGAATGCCATTAATATTAAAAAAAAAAAAAAATTACAATTCCAGCAGAGGAAAACTACTCCTTTAGAAGTTACTGTTTCTGAAAATGAAACAGAAGAAAGTTATTTCTGTTCAACGAGTGTGAAAATCTGTAGTTTAAAAAACATTTGTATTGCTTTATATCGCAAGATAATACCATTACAGAAGTTTTCACTAGCTAAGATATGTCAATTTAAATTAAGTGAAATGATGCTCTAGGCAGAAAGAACAAGAAAAGCCACTTGTTCTTAGTGCCACACTCACACTGTGTTTTCTAAAGGAGATAAAAAGATAGCTTTACTCTGCTTATGATGCATTATACTCAACTCTAACATGGAGAGGGGACATCTTTTCACACACATGCCTAAGTTTGCATGTCATCTGTGCTCTCAGCAGTCAAATAATAAAAGGAATTCTCCACTTTGTGAATCCAAGATTAAATTCTAAATTGTACCATCTGAGAACTAATTTTATGATCATGATCTCCAGCTTTCAATCAGCCAGGATTAAAAAAAAAAAAAATTTCAAGAAAGAAAACATGCTACAGTTTCTGATATGATTATACAATTTCAACACTAAAAAGTATCTGTCTCTTCTATTGTTACCTTTTGTTGTTTTCGTGTCTCCAGCAGACAAGGCACATCTTGCACTAAATGATTATTTCAGCCAAAGAAAGATGTTTTGTTACATCTGACTAAGTCCCCAGGTTTTGGAAGAAAAGTTAAAAGAAAGTAATGTCACCTCTCACTGACTCAGCAAAAACTGTTTCCACTTCACATTTATGCAAATAATTGTGCGTCTACGGCTGAAGAAAAAGGCTTTTTGTGCCTCTGCACAACACACCACAATTCAGTTATGACAATACACTGCTGGAAATTCCTGTGATAATCCTAATCAATACTACTGATATAATGTAAATTACAGTCAACAGTTTTGACTAGAAACACAAAACACAACCTCCCAGCCAAAGTCACAGAAATGAGAATAAGATTTATTAACTCCCAGAAGAACATCTGGTTTGCGTAGCAGAGATTGCTCCTTTACATAAAAGGATTATTGGTAAATTAGCATGGTCATTTTAGCTGTATACATTCCTCATGTTCCATAGGAGCTTTAATAAATTATCCCCAGAAATTGGCTGCATCCAAGCTTGACTTAATGTTGTGCATATTTTCTCGACGTTGTTTGGTGTAAATATTTGCCTCCCCTTTTTGCAGCCGTTGCTTCAGAGCAGATTTCTGCTGCTTGGTCAGCTGACGCTTTATCTTCTGTTTCACCAGCTCCTACAAACAAACATGCAATTTGTCATCAAAAACTTCTTTAAATCATTTAGCAGTATGACATAACATGACGTCAGAATTTTTTCAGGACCAGCATGAACATTCATGATTCATGATGTTCACCTTGACTGTAGAAATGAACAGCGTTCTTTCCTTGTAAGAAAATCATAAAACAGTTCAGCTGACTGAAAAAGCAGATTCTCTGCTATGGACAAGGTCTGCATGGAGTGCTGTGTGTGTGCTCTGACAGTCTTCATTATAACAAATAGCATTTTAAATATTTTTATAATTTTGAAGTTAATCTTCAAGTGTACTCCCTACTGAGATGCTAAAGGACCCACACCTCTCAGTGCAGAACACAGGCCTTACACAAAAATGTGAAAGCTGATTATACTGCAGAACATTCCATGCCCAGCAGTAATTGTTTGGTTTGTGCTTGTTTTTTTAGCACCCTGGTTATTCTGAAGTTTAGATTACAAAAATATGACTGATTCTAACAGAAAACAACAACTCTGTAACACAAGTGTGGCTAAAAGAGAAGGGGAATTAGTGATTTATAATTCCTCCACGAGGTTTTCCCATTTCAACAAACTGGAGTAGTTCTATGAAATCTCATGTCACTTGCACCTGTGGCTCATTCTGAGCTCTGCTCTCCATTGTGATGGCAATATCTGCCCACAACAAAAACAAAGCCATGATTCTGTAGATTGTGCCATGGTCCCAGCTCAAGTTGCCACACTGATGCCAAGTGCACACTTGCATATTTTTTCTTGGACGAAAAAGAGAAATCAAATTATTTTCATCTATTTCATCATGGTGGAGTCATATCTTGCTGGAAACCTGCTAGAATAAATTCTGCAAGGCAGATACCATTATTACATGTAATCTAAGGTAAGTTCACCAAATTCTATTGAACTGCAGCACCTGGTGTAAAGACTCATCAGTCTTCCCACCATCACAACCTACATGTGTTCCAAAATTCCTGATACCAAGTAGACATAGCATCTACTACATGCTCTAGGGTTGAAGAAAAGCACATAAAATTCTGCTGAAAATGTCCTGATTTATGTAATTCAGAAGGTCAAATTCCAATTTCCAAATAGATCTCTGTTGAAGGCAAGTTCACAGAAATCTTTCAGAAAAGAATCTCTAAGAAGAGAGGTGAGAAAGGCAAAATTAAATCTAGACTCAAGTATCCACATTCAAAATAAAAAATATTAATTGTGGCTAGCAACAGAAATGGATGAACTGATACTGTTAGTGCATTAACATATATTAATATAATTTAGTTACTGGGTAAATGAGAGTTGTTAGTGTTGATATGGAGCTTCAGTGAGAGACCAAAAAACAAAATATGAAGGAGAATGCTGGAAAGCATTCCCTGTAAGCAGTTACAGCAGTATCAGTCCAATTTTTCTTTGGAAATGGAGATACACACTGGAGAGGTAGATGGCAACTGTTTTTAAAGACGATTCATGCCAGAGAAGAATTTCAGAAACAGGATCTAAGAGCTATGTGCAATTTAAGGTGGTGAGAGGGTAAACTAGATGACAACATAACAAAATAATACTTACCGGAGGAATGGTTGAACAGCTCCCAGCACTTCTGACTGATGTGATGCTCTTAGTCCTTGTTCTGTGCCCAGCAATGGGAACAATACACTTTTCATTACTGAAACACATAAATCAATGTATTACTCTATGAGCAAGATAAACACACCTTTGACTTTACCAGCACCCTGTTTGAGTCTTCATTTCTGGACTACAATTGAAAACTTGTAACAGAACATGCAAGTTTTAAACATTAAAACTGGCTGTCCAAGACAGGTACTTTGTGAAAGAATCATTTGTTTCACAACAGCCATGTAAGTATGGAGCAGAAGAAGGGAAACCTCAGGAGAGTAAAACACTTCAGATCCTGAACAATGTTTTGACAGTATTTAACTGAAAAGCAAAAGCAAAAGAGGAGTATTATCTCTGCATCCACGTACATGGTGGGTCGACAAACTCAAGAAATACAATTTCACACACGAGGGGTTAGTCTGAAGGCCAGCAGGAATTTCTAAGTATGTCGGGAAAGGAATTAAAAGCCAGAACAACATACAGTACAATATATTTGAATTAAACACTCCAAGTAGCTTGTTCTTGATAACTTCAGCTGAGTGAGTAGCAGAACATTTGCCTTTGACACAAAGTATTTGAATTACAAACTTCCTCAGCGAAGTTATTTAGAAGCAGTATTTTAACATCAAGAACTCCTTCATTATCAATATTAGCTGAAATGAAGACAAAGGGGAAAAATCCGCCACAGAAAACAGGTTGGTCTTTGAAGTGCAAAACCTGTTTTCTCATTAGATAAATACAACAGAGCTAGACAACCACACCAAAAATAGGAAGGATATTTACTGGTATATTTTCAAAATAAATTTAATTTTTAGTCTTCATATTTAACAAGGGCAGCTGAAGAGCAGTCCTTCTTGAGCTACTTGACACATTTACATTTTTGGGGGCAAGGAAAGGGCCAGACTTCTAGACAGTAAATGTGAATCTTTACCTGTAATGACTGAATTCCTCATTTAAAGCTGATGAGTTGACCAGCTCAGGGCACTCATCTTCATTCTCCTTACCCTCACAGCCTCCACCTTGACCTGCCTGACCTTCCAGTTCAGCAGCATTTTCAGTTAGTCTTTTGCCCTTAAAAGAAGTAATTGCAGAACTCTCTGCATCCTGACCGGACTTCCAAGGCACAACTGGCCCTTCATCTTCTTCCAAGGCTGAACTCAACTCTGCCACATTTAGTCTTTGTGTATTTTCCCTGCTTTCAGCTGCATCAGCCTCTTCCTCACTGTTGCTTGCAGCATTGTCAGAGGCTCTGCTTTCAGAGAAATCACCCCCTTCCCATGTGAAGTCTTCACTGTTCTGTTCATTTTTGCTGAAGAAGTTGACCTCTTTCTCAGCATCCTCTGGAAGTTCTAACACCTCTGTACTGTCATCCTCGTCAGAGCCTGTGCGGTAAAGCAGTTCAACATCTTCCTCCATCTCCTTTGCACAGCCGCTGGCAGCAATCTCTTTATCAAGAGAACACTCTCTCCTGTGAAAAAGGAATGTTTTCTTTTAATATGCTAAATTTAATAAGCCAAGTTACCAATATACTACATTTTGGGTTTAAAACGCCAACCAAGCTAGACTAAAATTACCCACTATTAGCAAAAAAGGTACACTGTTGAAGCACACAAAATACATGATGGTGCTGAGCTTTAGGTGAAATACTAATTTAGAATGTAATCCAAGAGAAGAAAACTCCTCCAGAAGATGATTCCATCTCCATAACCTGCATTTATAGTTGGGGTTTTTTTTCAGGAAATTGTTCTACTTTAGCAGGAATAACATTTTGGTTTAAGTTCAAATCATGCTTAAGCAAAAAGAATAATAAAGGGTCTGACATACAAAGGCTGATTAAAGTGTGGAACTCCTTAGGAAAAGTGTTCATTGTAACAGTTTCAGTCTCTTTACACAGTTTCAGTGTAAGTTTTGGTCTTAAAATGAGTGAAAAGTAAGTTTACTTTTCAAAGGGAGCAAAAGACTCAAGGAAGAAAAGTTTAAATGTAATAATCCCTAAGGAGGCAGGCGCTCTATTTACAAGCATTTAAAAAATAATTTTGAAACAGAAACCCAAATTAATCTTCACTATATCAGAATTGTTAAACTGTCAATTAAAGTCAAACAGGCTGATTCTGCATCACTGTTAAAATTTCCTGGACATTCAGCATTTGGATCAAGCTTCAGGTTGACTTCTCTTCCTTGATTGCAAGAAGACAAAGAAAGCAGCAAAGGATTTTAAAGCACACTTGAAAACCACTTACTTGAAGAAACTTTGAAGAAAACACAATAGAGATGAGAAAAATATAACTTAAAATTACATAGTCGGGCCTATTTTTTTTATTTCTCCCATAGACATCTCTCACAGGAATTCACTTTTCTCAGAATACCAACACTAGTGCCATAAGTAGAACTCAAATTCATCTGGTCATTTCTACCTAATGTCTTTGAAGGTTGGGAAGAGCTCACTCTCATAGTTGAAGCGTTTCTTGAAGAACTCCTTAATACAGTTAACATCTCTGTTAAAATACCTGTAAAAAATACAGAATTGTACAAGAAAAAATCAGTGAAGCCTATTGCAATAAGAAGCATTTACCCTACACAGTTTTATTTGAAAATTATTTCTATTAGTGATCTCAAGCCAAAAGACCAGGAAGGGAAACTGGATACAGTTAATTTCTGAGCGTTACTTAACCAAACAATATTATCTCTGAGAAGCAATTAATCACATATTTATTCTGCAGAGACATTTCTACTCACTCTTTGTTTGGAACATTACTTGTGCTGCATCACAACATTGGCAGAAAAAGATTCAGGAGAAGACTTATGGAAACAAGTCATGGTTGACTGTTTGCTTTCATCAGCATTTGTCAGATTCACCTGGGAAACACCTTTAGATCTAAACCTACCATTCAGCATTTGCATGCGATGTTGACATCATCTGAGGGAAATCAATCAAAGTGGCATGGTCGTTATTATCCAAGATGAGATTAAACTCATTGAAATCCCCATGGATCAGACCATGATTGGCAAGTTTTACAATCAGGTCCATTAATTCACTGTAGACGGCAGCAGGATCTTCCATTTGGCGCACCTGGCACCTGAAAAGTTGAGGAAGATTTAAAAATCCCAATGTTGAAAGACTTAATTTAAAAATACAGGTAAAGTATACAAAATACATTTGACAGAATGCCAGAGTAATTCAAATTAAAAGGGCTCTCAGGTCTCTGGTCCAGCATCCTCCTGAAAGCTGGGCCAAATCTGAGACCAGACCACAGTGCTCAGGTCTCTGTCTAGTTGAGATAGAAAACTTCTGGGAATGGAGAAAGACAGAGAAACCTTCCCAATCAACTTGTGCCACTGCCTCTCTGTCCTCAAGAGGAGAAAAAAATACCTCCTTATATCCAGGCTAAACCTCACCTGAACTCACTCTTTGTCTCCCTTTGAGCACTCCTGTCATAATGCATTATGTAAATAATGGACCAGCAAACTTTTATGTTGCTCCTATTTTAGGTCATCTTACCATGTCAGTAGGAGCTAAATCTTCTTACGCTGAAATTCAAATGGCCCGTGGCATTTTCTTTTACAAAATCAGATTTTCTAGATTATGTTAGGAAAAGAAGAAAAACTAAACTTCCACTGCAGACTGCCATAAGGAACTTAAAGTGTTCTATTTACACAATGGATGTAGAATTATTTAACAAATGAGGATGGGAAATCTTTTCCACATTATTCTTCAATTGCTTTACTTTGGAATTAATTCCCTTTTGATTAAACTTAAACTCTTGAACCCTATACAAGACAATGGACCGGTTAGTTCTATAACTAGACACCTCAATTCTCTGGATTAGACCTGGGTTATTGTATGAAAGAGACAGGCTTTTTGCATTCAAAACCAAACCAACCCTTCACCTACAAACCTCAATAATATTTAATGTTCCTGGAGGTTGGAAAGCTCAAGCAAAATAATCTTTCTCTAAGGTGCAAAACCAGATTATAAGTGGTAGTCTGTTATAAACAGCACAGAACTGAGTTACAAACTCATCTGTATTAACAGAGCAAGGATCACAAAGTGGAGCTCAGAACATGAGGGATATTAATACTCTATATAAGAAGTAACACATAGAATGTGCAATTTCTGTGTAGAAAACAAGGAAAAATCCTGTGTTACTTTTCCTAAGGTTGTCAGGGTCTATGTAACATACGGAATTCAAGCTTTCACTACTTACATAGGATATCCATCAACAAGTTCCATAACAACTGCATGCCTGTTGTAGTCTATGGGCTTTGGAACAGGAAATTCTCTGTCATGCAAAGCCTGGAAAGAGATAACACATTGAAAAATTAAAATTAAATAGTTAAGGAAACATTACACATATTGACAAACCCGCACCTAAGATAAGCAGTATATATCACTGTGATAGCAGCATATATTGCCCAAATCACACGCCTAGGAAGGAAAAGAGCCTCACAGCCATTGGAACTCTCACTGCAAAGACAATAAAATTCAGAAGTTTAGACACTGAGTGCACTGCCTACAGTTTAATTATCATGCATCTGGAAGAAAATCACAACAAACTGGAGAAATGACGGAACCATACCTGGTACATTAGCCTGTGGAATCAGTAAGAGAAATAGGAAATGGGGTGTTTAGCATTAGAAAAGAATTCCACACTAAGCTGCTGGCAACATACTCCTGCCTGATTAGTCAATCTATACTCAGCTGCTGTAAACACAAGTATGTTTGTGTATGTTAACACAAGTTCATTCCTAAACGGTAACAATCAGCTTTATACCACACAGCTATGTACCATCTCATATAAGATTAACCAAAGATAGGTCATAATATTCTGAAGCTCTCCTGTTTGCATTTTCTAGCACAAATTTAGTCATTCACTGGATCCACTCAACTTTTTTATGGGTTCATTCTGTTTTTACTCATTCTGGTTGTTAGCAGTGAACTTTTCTAGAGAGTCCTAAGTTAAAGCAACATAAATACAGTTTTTATTACTTAAGTATTACTGCTTTTCAGCACTAATTAAACTTCCCCAATCCTCTGCTCAGGAAACCTGACCCCTACAATTACATTCCTACAAGTTCTGATCACATAAGACTTTACCAGCTGGACCACCTGGACAGAGGTTCTAAATGATGGTGTTAGTTCTTTCTCTCTCCGTGGAAGCCACTGAGACAATTAACCATGGCTCTTTTTTTTTACAAGAACAAGAAAATAATTTCATGTATATATTACTCTTGGAAAATACAAAAGGAGAAATGAAAACTAAGTTTTTATTAATAATTAGTTTTCAGCAATCATCCTTCACCACTATACAATATTTGTGGTTTTTTGAAGAGGTAAAAAACCACAGAATTCAAGATTAGCAGTATAATGAAATACTTTCTCACAGTGCAGAACTAAGGGTGCCTTTTTAGATCAAAACACCAGTTTTGATCTGAAAGATTTCCCTCAACAGCACAGCAACAACTGAAAGCTTGGTAAAATAAAAAACAGGTTAATTTTAAGAAATGACAACTGCTTCCTAATTTATGCAATAAATTTTGAAGGAAAAACTGCAGAACTGGTGATATATAGATTATCTATCCATAAATAACCTCATTAATTTGAAATTCTCTCATGATACCTGAATCTGTTCCATGTGATTTAATGGCAAAGCTTAATTTTGGCACTGGGAAGTGTACAAAGCATGTTGCACTGAAACTTTCTGAAATGTGTACTTTAAATCCATGAGGGGAGAAAAAAAAATGAAGCATAAATCCTACCAGTACTGCAAACACAAAGTGATCAAAAGACAGCCTGAGAAGCATCTTCCCGCCTGTCCCACCATTGCTGGCTCTGTGTGAGTGGCCACCTACCTTCATGTAGGCAAACTCCTTCATTGCTGCTATCCGGGACAAGTACAGCCAGGACATTTTGTGCCTGTGCTTGTGGTAGTCACGTTTGTTTTTCAGGTTGCGAAAGGAGGTTCTCCCCAGCCGGTGCAACTTCAGCGCAAACTGTTGCTCTTCTTCATTGGCAACAATATAAATATCTAGAAAATATGTAACAGCACAGACCTAAGAAATTAATCATATGTAACAAGCCAGATGAAAAAGTGCAGTGAAAGTTTGTTACCTCACTCCTCACCCTTTCTCACCCACAAGTTTTAGGAAAGGCAGCTAACTACATAGCGTGCATCAAAAGTTTGAACATGAAGAAACTACTGTTAAAGAGTTCATGGTACTCCAAAAGAAGAAATGCTGATGGGATCTGAAGGATCTTTCAATGCTCTGGTGTTCTTAACCACATCCTGGAAGAGCTTCTCCTTCCTGATGAATGGACAGCCAACCCAAGGGACCAGACTCTTAATTTTGTGTTAACAAATACCCTAAACTTAATTTCTAGCATTTGTCCCAATTAATCCCCTTCTCCAATTACAAAAGTCACATTCTGTGTTAAACTACATGAACATAACAGGAACGAAGATAGTGTTCCAATAGTTTTGAACCTATTTTACTTTACTACCTTATTTTTAAGTGGGATGAAAAAAATGAAATTATCTTTTTGTTACACGGTTTGAAACTCTTCACAAAGCACAACACAAGCAGCACCTGCCTGCAAAGTACCTTTTTAAATAATGGACTAAGAAACGAACAAAATGGGCAAAATGCAATTACACTGTTGTAAAAAAAATACTCAAATGTAGCCAGAAGCCTCACAGAGCACTTGAACATGCTATGTTCAAATACGTCTTGGTGTTTGACAGATTAACGAATCTGCCTATCCTGAGGAAAACTCCCCTAGTTTCTAGCAAAATATCTGCAGGATTACAGAATTATTTTAAACGTTATTTTAGTTTACCTGATTCTTTGCCAACACCCATCTGGTTCCCCACAGAACTGATGACTTGTCGGGAAGAGAGAGTTTTCAGAGCCAGGTAATCATATCCTGCATTAGTTAACCGATAACCCTGGACAGCTGGGTAAAAATAAAATACATTTCACTCTTTGTTATGTATACATCACATTTAAAATAAATCTCAATTTAGCCTTGTTTCTTGCAGTACATAGGCCCAAGTAATATTTCACCCCTTGGCTCTTACCAGCCCCATTTGACTGAATGGTGAAGATGTTTAAATTGGATTGGAGCAACCCTCAATCCTCTGAAGAACTGGGACAAAAGGGAGAACACAGACATCCCCACTGTGTTTGCAGGGGCAGATCCAACTAAAAGGCTGAAGGGAATGGTGAAAGGCCTGCACAACCTTGTCATACAGCAGATAACAAATACTGCTTTAGCAGCTGCTCCTGAGGCAGTAAATGTCCAAGGATTGCGCAGTCTGTTCCAGAACTGTGAGGCTGTCACTCACTTGGGTTGATTCCTACACACACTTGAACACTGCTTCAACTGACGATTCTTTTTACCTTATTCTGAGCAAAAATGGAAGTTAACTGTTCATCTTTTTCTGTCTCTCACTTCTAAAGATACAAGCAGACACAGCACCTGGTGCTGCACAAACCCACATTTCCAGGCTGAGTCCAAGAAAAGGCAAAGCAAACACTGTGGGCACTCCTACATCCCAACCTGTTGGGCAGGTGCCACTGTGAGGCACTGGGGACAGGATAAGAAAGGGAGTCCAACACAGAATTCAAACTCACTTTTAGTTCGTTCGTAAGCCAGAAGTTTGTGCTTCGCCAACTCTCTCAAAATTTTATTACAGCCACCATGTTTAAGGCTGGCAATGGAAAAAATTAAGCTAGCAGGAACTATTTCATGGTTCTTCATGCCCATTTCCACCTAAAAGAGTAATTAAAAACAGATTTGTCAGCCTTGTGTTGATGTACAATGAAGTACAGAACCTGCTCAAGAGTAAAATCCCTTTTCAAATATGCAATTTTTAAAGACTACAAATTTTAAGACTTAACTTTCTACGTTTTAAGCTTTAACAAACCTTTCCACTTGCTTCACTGCTCCTTGGCAGTCTATGTACAACCCACCGAGAGAAGTTCTCCAGTGCCAGCCACGACACGAGCGGCTAATTAGATTTCAATCCCAGTCACGGGAAGCAAAGAGCAGAAACGCTGGGGATGCTGCCTCACCGTGACGGGTCTGCGACCACCCGGGCATCCCCAGAGACTCCCCTGGCATCCCCAGAGAACCCCCAAGCATCCCAATTCACCCCAGCCCGGCGGCCGAAGGAGATACCGGCCCTCCCCAGAAGAGGCCAGCACGGAGCCCCAGGGCGGCAGCGGCACCAGGGGAGGCGGGTCCCTCCCGCCGCGGGCCGTGACACCGCCCGCCCGGCCCGGCCGCGCTGCCCGCGCCCGCTCACCGCCGTCAGCACCCTGAAGTGCTCCCGGGACAGGTACCGCAGCATCACCACGTTCAGCTTCCCCATGGCCGCAGCGGCAGAGGAGTAGGGGCGGGAAAAAAAAAAAAAAGGAAAGAAGGAAAAAATATCCGGAAAAGGATGAGGAAAGAGATACGGCGGATGAGGAAAAGGAGCGCAGGCCGCGCATGCGCAGCTGCACCCTGGCTAGGTCCTGGCAGCTGCGTGCGCCGCCGCGCTCCGCCGGGTCCCGCTGCGCTCCGCCCGTCACCGAGCCGGGAACCCGAGCCGAAACGCGGAGAAACTCTGCTCCAAGCTCGGCGGGACCCCCTTCGATGCCTCCCTGCCGCGGGGGAGTTTTTTAGGACGCCCGTGCAGCTGCCAGGACCTGTTCCCCTGAGGAGTGCTTCCCGCTCGTCACATGACGCTCATCACGTGACGCTGTGTGGAATGTCGGGGAATGGCGGGGTCGGCGTGGCTGGCAAAGAGCTCTCTTGTCCCAAGGATAACCCGGTGTTGCCAACCCTTTTAAACACAAATCCAGACATTCTGGCAAGCCAATGTAGAGAAAAACTCTTTGGTCTTCATTTACACTTCATAGTGAATATTTTACTAGGAAAAAGTGAAGAACGTTCACGTTCCATCACGTACACCCCTGTGAAAGCAAAATCCGAATGCCAAAATGTCAACGCTTGTTGCAGTTTCCGTCACGTTAACATACTAGAACCTCATCTGGCGGATTTCTTGCTCTCCCATTTTTTTTCTTTCTTTTTCCCCCACTGTCTGTTGTAGGTATGAAAATAAGAAGGCAAGATAGTTTTCATTTCTCTCAGCCAACCATCTGTGTACAGCTGTCTGCTCAAATATCTTCAAAAAATGAAAAAAACCCAAACAAAATCCAAAGAGAAGACAGCAGCATCAGATGCACATACTGTGAACAAAGACCCATATGTACTGTTTGTGACCTCTGCCTCTTACCTCCCTTGTAAACTATATGTTTGCTCATTAAGTTTCCGTACTTCATTGTGGTTTGTAAATTTCAGAGACTCTGTAATTGATTACAATTACAGGCAAAGTTAATTTTATCTATCTTTGTTTTCATCCACCTGCTAATGCCGTGGTCAGTACTCTCAGATGAATCCATTTCATGGACACACAACAAGAAACAGGCTGAACTGCATCCTCCAAAGTACTTTGATATTGGCCCAATTCCTCATCCAGCTGACACAAAACAAACATTCCCCTTTTCCAGGCACATCTAGTAGCAAATGAAGACCATTTTTTTCTACTCTTTACTGGTTTTTTGATTTTTTTTAAGAACCTTGGCTTTTCTCCCTTGCTCTGATTCTAGACCTGTGAACTGAAAAGATCCTGTCACTGGTTCTGGAACAGATTTTGCCACCTGGTTAGCAGGGGAAGAAAGAAGAGAAACCTCCAGCTTCAGGAGACAGGGAAATGAAGGTGTGAGGCTTGGTGGCCTTGTCCAGCTTTCCATTATGAGGTTATGACCTTTGTCTATATTTTCCTTTATAATCTGACTGCCTGAAGAACCAGTGAGTAAATCCTGTGTTCCTGATACTTCACTATTCCATTTGCCAACAGAGGTAAAGGAGCGCCAAAGAATCCACAATTGTGTAGATATAAATTATTCTGCCAGGATCTGTCTTTTTCTAAGGGTGTCAAATCTCCAGGAAGAGGAGATCCAATCGTTACAGTCAGACTTATTGACAGCATTCAGAAATTCTATTTCTATTCAGAAATAGAAAATGCTATGTGAAATACCTACCTTTTTCTTCTTCAGAATTTCATGAAGATTTGTTTTGCTTTCTGTGACTGTACTTTTGGAAAGATTACAATATAAACTGTTCTTTCATGTACAGGAATTTCTGTGTGAACTCACGAAAACAAACAAACAAACAAACAAACAAAAAAAAAAAAAAACAAAAAACAAAAACCCAAAAAAACAAACACCAAAAAAGCAGACAGCTAAAAGCAGACAGTTGATCTCCAGAGACAAGAATTAAATGGTTACTTTTTCCTTTAAATAGAAACTGTCTGGATGCTTAAGGAGAATGTATCCCATCTGATCCACAAATCAGGGATGTAAAGTTGTAAAGTCTGGTGGCATGTTCCACAAATTCATGGATTACTTAGAAAACACTGCACTGCAATTACGCAGTGTTCTGATGTTTTCAAGTGAAAGTAAATATAAGGAAAAGAAGTAAGGCTCAACTGAATTATGTGTTATAAAACCCACCAAGTTTCATATTCTGGAAAGAAAACATAAATTTTGGCTATGTTGAGTGTTCCATTCCATGAGAGCTCTTGTTGACATATGGTAAGATACGAAACAGGTAAATTGAACAAATTTTCTTATTTTGTTTTTTCCTTTTGACAAAGGGAAATGGAAAGATCACAGCATCCTGAAGGCTAGCACAGACTAATCCTCACACCACTCCTGTTGGCAACTCCTTCAATTATTTTAACAGCCAGATCTGGGCCAACCAGGAACAGTACGAAGAAATCCAGCCAGGCAGACAGCTACAGTGCCATTCATCAGCCCTGGAAAAAGCATTCCAGAGCCTGGCATCTGTGCTCCAGTGCTTGCCAAGCACATCCCCAGAGTGGCCACAAAGGCATTGGCTTTCACAGCAGCAAAACAGAAGGAAAGCAAAAGATCCCTGTGAGCCACAGTGGGAGCAGTGGGAAGCACAATGCCATGGTCCTGAGAATCACAAAGGTAAAAGCTTTGAAAGGTGAAACTCATGCATTGGGATAAGGACAGTTTAATAGGGGAAGCAAAGGCTGCACACACAAGCAAAGCAAAATAAGGAATTAATAGCCTGCTTCCCATGGTTAGGCTGGTGCTCAGCACCTCCAACAGAGCAGGGTCCCACTGTACATCAGTGACTTGGAAGGACAAATGCCATCACTCCATATGCCCACTGTTTCCTTCTTCCCCCATTTTTTTATACACTGAGCCTGATGCCATATGGTCTGGAATATCCCTTGCGTCAGTTTGGGTCACCTGTCCTGGCTGTGTCCCCTCCCATATATCCCCAATCCCTTCACCAGTGCGGCAGTAAGAATAACAGGAAAGCCCTTGGCTTTGTGCAAGCCCTGCTCAGCAACAGCAAAAACATCTCAGTATTATCAGCCCTGAGTTCAGCACAGGTCAAAAATACAGCCCCATAACAGCCCCTGGGAACAAAATCAACTCTACCCCAGCCAAAAGCAACACAGAGGTGCAGAGCAGAAACTGTGGAGATGGCCCCCTTGTTGATCCCCACTGGATCCTGTCAGTGCCTAGCAGCAGGAAAAAGGGGCAGGGGGCAGCTGGCAGTGCCCACGCTGCACCAGTGCCTCACAAGAACTGGTCTGCAGGGAAAAAAGAGCAGAACAGGAACAGCCAAACTGAGCACAGCACGGTGAACCTTTATTACTGAAATTCACAGATCTCACCCACCAGAGGGCCGTGCTGCTGCCCTGCAGCACCAGCCAGGCACAGGGATGCTCTGTGGGGGGACTCACTGCTGCCAGATGATTTTCAGGTTCGGGGGCAGCTCTGCGGCCGCGAGTTCATCGATCTCCGTGCCGTCCTTCACGGGGCTGCGATAGAAACCCAGCACGTCCCCAGCGCGGCGCATGCGGTGCAGCTGCGAGTTAGGGACGGCGTGTCCCAGCTCTGCCGCCAGCCGGGCCAGCAGGCGATGCTTCAGCCTGTTCTCCTGCAGGGGAGCCTGCTGCCAGTCCTCGGGAACAGCGGGCCCGAAGACCTCCCTGACGTGGGACTCGAGGCAGCTCTGCAGGTCCTCGGGCGGGATGTAGCTCCGGCGGCGTGGCGGCGGGCGGATCAGGCTGGGCTCGCTCCTCTCCTCCTTCTCAGCAACTGCTCCGTCTGCTTCCACTTCTCTTTCCTCCTTCCTGCTGGCACCAGAACACATTTTCAGCCTCTGGGCTACTCAAGACAGAGTCAGAGCATTTTTGTATTCGTGGTGTTTTAAACCACTCGCTCCAGACACTCCACACATCCAGGGACTCGTCAGGTCTGTCAGCCAGAAATGCACCGGCTTTCCCAGTGCTGCTCCCCACACAGGCTGCCTCTGCAGAGCTATCACCCACCCACCTTCTTTCACTGGTCTGAGTGAAAACAACATTTTAACAAGATTAGTTCTTTTCTTTTGGGAGTCACAGCTCCATTTTCTAATTTGCTGTGAATAAAAAGCATATCAGAAAATAACCACTACTACAGAAGAAAATCAGTGCCCATATGTTTAAAAAAAATCACTACTAGTTTTTAAGTAAAAAAATTTGCCTTCTCATATGCCCCAGAGGAACAGTTTTTCGTTCCGTGAAATCCCTCTCTTCCCACTCCTAACAAAAGCAGTAACTGCTCTAAAGGCTCCAACCCTGCACCACCGCACCCCGGCAGCGGTGCACCTCGGTGGGCGCTGCCTGCCCAGAGAACCTGCGGAGTCTCCTTCCCCAAGGACATTCCAAATCCGCCTGACAAACCCTGAGGGACTTGCTCAGGGGGTGTCGGGCTAAATGACCTCCACGGCCCGGTTAAGGCCCGGCACGCAGAGAAGGCCAGAAGCCACCCGCACCCGGTGCCCTGCGGGTACCTGCGGCCTCCCCACAGCGCCCTGAGCCCCGCGGGGCCGAGCCCCGGGCTCCGCCGCGCCGCCACCCGCAGCGCCCGCAGCGCCGCCATGCTGGGGGCGCGCCGGGCGCCTTCCCGCGGCCACCGCGGGTGACGCATTTGTGCCGCGCCCCGCAGAGCCTCATGGGAAATGTAGTCCGTCCCCTCAAGCCAGCCCCGTCGCTGGGAAACGGAACTTTCCTTAGGAAAGTGGAAATTTCCTTAAGAAAAGGCGTTCTTTGATGTTTGGTCTTTGTGTGTTTTCAGGCCTAATCGACAAGCAGGGAGATTTAATCAAGCGGGCAACAAGCTGTACGTGATGCTCAGGTGTCGAAAATTTGCAGAACCACAGAATGCTGAATCGTAAGGGACCCATCAGGACCATGAGTCCCACTCCTGGTCCCGCACAGCACCATTTCCAAAAGTCACCACCACATACCTGAGGGTATCGTCCAAAAGCTTCTTGAGCTCTGGTGCCATTTCAGTGACTTCCTGAGTGTTACACTGCTTTTCCTCATTGGAAAATCCAGCATGGAAACATATTTTCCAGATGGTACATGGAAAGGCTGGAACCCATTGACATAGTGTGATCTCACGGTTATAAATAGTTGTTGTGCACTGTTATAAATAAGAAGCTTGACTAGGCCAATATTCAAGCAACAATCAATTTATTAATTAATATGGTAAAGTATGTGCAAAACAGCGCTGGGTACAGTGGGGGAAGTTTTCCCTCCAACTGCACACCGATGGTTGAGGCTTACAGGTATTTATAGGGCTATACACAGCTTTCTCAGCAGTTTCGATTCCCGGCAGTTTCTATTCCCAATTTTTACGTCACAATTCTATACACTGCACTGTGCTTGGGCCTTGCCAGTTCGGGGGTCAGTGGGGGTCTTTGATGAAGGCTTCCAAAGTCTTCTTTGCATCTGAACTTTTCAACTTTGTCTTTGGAGCTTGCACAGTTATGCTGTTCCTTGGTCTGTCTGGTCTTAACTGGTCTAAATTCTTTGTTTTGTGGCTAATTAGCTTTGCACTTGCCAGTTTTTTGTTAGTACTATACTTATCTATCTCTGAAACTATCCACCTGGTGAGGTTGAGGTTTTTTTGTTTGTTTTTTGGTTTGGTTTGGTTTTTTTTTTTTTTTTTTTTTTTTTTTTTTTTTTTTTTTTTTTTTTTTTTTTTTGTGTGTGTGTGTTTTTTTTTTTTGTTTTTATGTTTTGGTTTTTTTTGTTTTTGGTTTGGTTTGGTTTGGGTTTTTTTGGGTTTTTTTGTTTTGTTTTGTTTTGGTTTTTTTGGTCTATTCAGCATTAAGCAACCCATTAACCATATACTAGCCATTACATCATATAAAAAGTGATTTATATCAGCTTATATAGATATAAAGGTTATGACGCAGGTCATATACGTGTAAAAAGCTGTGATTCAGGTTATATAGGTATCAGATTATATAGATATTAAAAAGTCATGATTTAGGTTATATTGGTAGCAGGTTATATAGATACATCAGGTTATATTGGTCTCTTATAACTCAAGCTAAATAAGCACCTTGTAACTGTGATCTAAGTTATATAGGCATCAGTTGCTTAGCAGAATTTTTCAGTGGAAAATACTGATGCTGTATAAATGGTGTATCAGCATTGCAGTCTATATGAATCCACACTACAACCATTCACCAAGTCTAGGCCTATAGATTTGATTATTTGCTTTAATTTCTTTCTCCCCATCCTGCAGGCCAGTACTCCTGGAGGGAAGTATAGCACAAGGACTGCTGGACAAGCATCATACCCTCAGGAACATCACCCTCTGCAGCCTTGGACATTGGCACGTTTTTACCAGAGAGACCCAGTGTTTGCCTGAAGAATGACGTAGTTTCTCCGTTTGTTTGGCTGCTGCAGTGACCCTTTGGCCTTTACAAGGACAGGTGAGACCCTGATTTCTCTCTCCACAGCACGGTCTTCCTCCTTGAGCCTCTCTTGTGCAGCTGCATGCCAAGGTCAGTGCTTGTAGGAAACCTTAGGAGCCTGCCAGGCTGCCAGTCAGCAGAGAAACCACTGAAGGAGCTGACAGTGTGGTCAAAGGCCTTGTGCTTCTTTCCTCTGTTTTCCTCCATGCTGCCCTTCCATGCTTTTTTTGCTGAAGGAAGCCATGGCACATAACTTGGAAATAAAGCCTTCCCTGCTTTACGCTGTTTGCTTTACATTCTATTTCTCCCATCCTAGCAGAAAGACAAACCCCACGGTGTATTGACGTTTCTCCACCACAACAGAAGCATCTAATATAGATTAAAAATATTTTTAATTAAATATCTAATCTAAGACCCTCTTGAGACCAAGAAAGAGCCATAATGGTGGTCTTCTTCCTCAAAGTCAGAGTTTGGGTCCTGTCGTTCCTGGTTTGGCTAGAAGCTGATGCAGGAGGGAAGTTCTTGGAAGTGTTTTATTCTCAATGTCATCTGTGATATGGTCTCACGGGCTATTAGAGAAAATCTGTGGGAGTCTTCTTGAAAAAAAAGCAGTGTCAGACATTTAGAGGCACTTTAAATAATCCCCTACAGCCCACCTTGCATTCTTAACTCTTCAGAAGTATATAAATGTATTTCCAGATGGATAATTGCTGGTGTGATCCTTTCCAGGCCTCTAACCCTTCAATCCAGCCCTCCAAGCACAGGTCCTCACAGAGATTTTGAGGACACAGGGGAAAAAAAGTGAATATACAAGACACTTTATTTTTTCACTTAATGTAGGAATGGGAGCCTTTTCAGGTCAGAAATGGAATGAAGGATTATAGTAGACGATGTCACTGTTAGTATGCAGACCCATCTCACTGACCATACTGTGCAGAAATAACAGTGATATTACAATTACGCTGGAAAGAGTACAAACTTCCATCACACATAATCATACTTTGAGGGTACTTGTGCCTCTAAAAAATATCTTATATTGGTTTTGTGTGTCCTTAAATAATCAAAGGAATAAACTTGCATCATGAGGGGAATGCAGTGTGCTTATTGCATTTAACCAAACAACTAAACTAACATTTTGTTTTTAAAAAAGCAAAAAGGTAAACACTTGGCTTCTATAAAGGGAAACATTTAATTGTTTATTACCTTTATTTGAGCAGCACACGATCCCCCCAAAAAGCACAACTAGGTGCTGCATGATAATATTTGAATTAAGTTTGCAAAATACAAAGCACAGCAGATGTCTGAACTGGACAAGCTTGCTGAAAGGACCATTTGTAGGTGTGGTTTCTGTCCAGGAGCACTGGACACCGAAGCTGAAATTCTAAGAGAAAATAGGCACAGCTGCCCAGAGGCTTAGAAACAGAACAATAAAATGTAACTCTTCATCAGCAATTAAAAATCACTGTCATTCCTAGCTTCCTAGACACCAACATGGCATTCCTAGCTTGCCATAAAAAACAAAGTCATGGGAAGGGACACCGATGTTGCTGACCTTAGCCTGTAGGTACCTGGATAAACTGGCTGATGGGGTGGATTCTCCCAAAGCTGTCAGGACAGGTAATCAGTGGAAATGAAGTTACTCCAGAATGGAGACATGCAGTGAAGAAGTACAGACCATGGAGTACCTAATTCTCTGTGCATTTTTGGCAGGTTTGTGTTTTACTGAAGATTATTCAGAGCCACTGAATGTTAATAATGTTGGGCCCTGCCATCTGCTGAATTTGGATATGATGTCTGTAAAGCTGGTGTGAAAATGAAACTCTGACTTCAGGAGAGAAACCAACAATGCCTTTGTAACTACAGCTGTCTCTCACAGAAAATTACCTTTTTTATTTTCTCTATACAAAAGTAAGCCAAGGTTAAATTCCAGCACTCAAAGCTTGATTTTGCATCAGGTCCCTGTTAAAATACATCAATTTTGATTGGAGAAGGGTCTGAGAAACCTGGTCTAATAAGACCTGCTTTGAGTGGGGTTGGATCAAAATGATAAAATCTGTGCCAATGCATGAACATGGGAGTGTCTTTCTTTGTCAAATATGGAAAGATGGATCTGCCAACCAGGAAAACAAACAGTGGGACACAGAAAGAAGAAACTATTAACAGAGTTTTTATAGAAAGGTTGTTTATTTTGTAGAAAGTTTGCTTGTAAACACCTTCATTGGAAAAAAAAAATTCAGCCTGTGTCTGGACAAATTGCTGCTGAAATACCAAATCTGGTGATTCACAGCTACTCACCATGGGAAGGAAGGCTTTTCTCTCTTCAAATACAGTGCCTTCTCGGTAAGACATTGATGCCTACTGGAGTTAGAAAATCCTCTTGGGCTTCTAATCTAGTAGAGACCTGTCAGTTTATGCCCTGTGTTCTGCCAGCATCATGCTTATGTTGGACGTGCTTTGGAAACAAATGTAGTTTTTGTTTAAGTTAATAACTCCCCCCAAACTGTCTTGGACAATAAAGCCTTGGGTCCTGCTGATGGCCCAAGAAAGACTCCTCTTGTGCAAGCAGCAGCTGCTGCATTGAAGAAGTCTCCAAACTATTGGGAATGAACCAACATCCAAGCAATTCCATACTGTTTGTTTCAAAAATAGTCTCTAAGCTTGTTTTAAAGTGAAAGAAACCAAGCTCTTAAGGCAATATTTCAGGGAGCTAATACCTTGCTTTGAACTTCTGTAGTCTGACATGGGGCAACTCAGCTCCACTCCCGTCAGAGAAAAGAGAGGGGAAAGGCTTTTGGGTGTTTGAATACTGCATTTTTAGCCTGAACTGCAGAACAAAATCCAACAGCAATTAAGAATTCACAGTAGCCACCCATTCTCTGTTCTGAGGGTGATGTGCACTTCTCTGACTTCTAATTTCTAGCAAAACGTGCAGCACAGAAATGGGAAAGAAGACTCAATCTGCTTCTGGAAGATTGGAAGGCAGCCGCAGGAGCCCTTTCCTGGGATGCCCCATTGGCAGGGTGGGCGCTGTGCAAGTACCTGAGTAACTCAGAACAGCTCCCTGCAGGCTCAGCTAAGCAGCACCTCTGCTGTGAAGGTGAGTTGTGTACTTTAGGAAATTGTCCCATAAGGACATAAAGAACTTATTAACCTGCTTCTTGCACAAAGAAGTTTGTTCTCAGCTGGTTTATCTGAAACTCTCACATTGGCAAGTTCAAGCCCTGGGCCCTCTGCACATTGTTTGGTCTCGCAGTCAAATTCTGTCACCTCTTATGCCATGGAAATTGTCTTCTGGTTTAGAAGGGATGCCTCAAATTCATGTTCTTAATTTCTAGCTATGAGGCTCAGTGAAATTATTGACCTCTCCCGGACTTTTGAAATGTCAAACTAAGTACTACTGGACAAACAGGAAAACAACTTTGAGACAAATGGATAAATCATTTCCTCACAACAAAACATTTATTAACTGGATACAGATTCTTGCTTGCTTGCTTGCTTGCTTGCTTTCCCCTCTTCCTTTTTCTATTGCCTGTCCCATTTCTTGCTGTGAGATTTTTCTTTGCAAGAATGAGTATGAATGGAGAGAACAGAGCACTGTCCTGGAATTGTACAGTACAAGGATATAAAAGAGAGAAGAGCAAGCACTGAAACATTCACAGCTGAAGATCCAGAAACCAGTTGTATGTGCAGGCACTTGGTGGAATAAATACACAGTGACACTCAAATCCTGATACCCAAAGCCCACTGCAGGGAAGCCAGAGGAGAGATTTTCCCACCTGCCACTGTGTGACTACCCTGGCATTTCCAGGACTTTCAGTGGCTGGGAACAAAATGTGGTTTTGCTTGTGCTATTTTCCTGATGTCCTCTACCAGGAGGCCTAAAGGCCTTGCCTTTGGAATAGCATAGAACCCACAAGCAGTTTTTACTCACTCTAATTTCCAAAGATGTTCTGAAGGTATCCAGCTGATCACGGGAGAGCAAAGCACTGCTGTGATGCTGTTTCTCAGCTAACCTGCACTGTGCCTTTGTGCTGTGTAACTGATACCACTGTGCTGACAGATGGAGGGTTGCCATTTTCTTTGGTTTCATCTCTCAAGAGATTTAGGTATTTTTCACCTATAATCAGACTTGTTAAGAGCTTAAGGCATAAATCACTTGGGAGAGAGCTGGGAGAAGAAAATTCAAAGCAGAGCCTGTCCATTACCAAAAAGAAAAAACCAAACAACCCCCACTGATTAAACCCAACAGAAAATACTTTCTTGGTTCATTCCAAAGCAAGGAATATGTTTTTTAAAATAGTTCAACCAAATGCCACCTCGAAATGAATTTATTCAAAGCTAACTAAAGCCAAAGTGGGCTTTTCATCAGATATACCAAATTTTTGCCTGTTTTCATTCAGTATGAGGTCTTTTGTCATCTGCAAGGTTTTCTGTTTAACTGTGCCCACAGCCCTGGTGCAAAGCACCTATCCCAGATGCCTAACAACTAGGACACATGGTCACTGTCAGAGGGGCCCCTTGATGTGCTGTGCTATTGTTGCTTGCTCTTGTGAACAGCTGTCTTTGTTTCCCACAGGTATTTTGCTTTCTGCCAGGAGCAGTGAATGAACCACTCCAGCTGAGCTGTGAATTACAGCTCCAGAATGAGCAAGGATCCTGCACAACAACAGCACCTGATCTAATCTTTCCTTTGCCTCTGTGCTGAGGGAAAGTCAAGGTAAATTCATGTTGAATGTCTAAGTTCACTCAATGGCTGACAAGACCTCTTTTGATGGATCCAGTACAATGAGTGATGATCCCAACCAACACAGCAGTCATTGTGTACAATGTGTGTCGTGTATCAATGAAAATGTGCATTTGTGACCCATCTGTGTGACACCAGTGGCTGTGATTCTGTTTTCCTATCCCTGCTCTCAGAGGTGACCTTTAATGAAGCAGCAGAGGCTTTGTTTTTAAGAGCCTCTGGTCAAAGCAAAAGAAGTGGGAATGGTGGACGTGCAGATAGGGAGACAGTAACAAAGTAACAAAACTTTGAAGCATCTAGGCAGAATTTGTAGGAAAGTATGGTGGAGGCATCACAGAATAGTCCTGGGATATTGAGGACAGATGAGCAAAATTTAGTTTCCAGTAAAGGACCCCTAAGGCCTTTTTAGCACATAGGATCTCTGATCCAACCAGCTTGGCTGTGTGTTTGTTACTGTGCTTCAAACATGTAATGACAAGCAAGGTGGATGCAGGATGTGTGGAAATCCTTTTCTGTTAAAGGCACAGAACTTAGGTACCCCTCTCTGGTGACAGTGACATAATAATATTTAGATCATAGCCATGAAGCAAAGCCAGAATTCTTGTATCTTAAGCTGGCACATATTGGAGAGACAAACTTCTACCTCTTTGGAGGCACACACACTTCCCTCCTGCTGCTCATACACTTCCAAATGTGGTTTTTTTCACTCTCCTCCTGGAGTGTGAAGCATGGGCCTGTGTATGCTAAGGGTAATGCGTGTGTCTGCTTCTCTCAGATGTCTCCTCTTTACTAGACCCTGTGAAATACATGGGCACAGCAACATGAACATGTTGTAATTAAGCCATTGAACCCTATTCTTATTTAAAAGTATGCAATTTAAAAGTATATACCTTGAATTTTAAACTGAAACATTCATATAAATATATAATATTTTTGTACACACATACACACCCACACTCACTTTAAGCAAACTTCACACAAGTTAGATTTTGCCATATTTGGATTTTCTGTTCTGTTTCTCTGGCTGCCCTGAACACCTCAAAGCCTGGCTTTCAGAAGCTAATACAAAAATCAGGGCAACTCGACTGTTCACATGAATTCTCTTATGTCACTAATCATGCTTTTAATCTGCTGGATTTTTCCTGGAAAAAAAAATGTTTCCTTCATGTTTCAAAGCTGCAAATTTTTAGATTCCTCCAGAATATAAGGAGACCATCTGCCTTCTCCTTCCTGCACCATGACACAAACACACAACTATTCCTGTACAATTACAATATTAAATGACTCTTTTTGGCCTATTTACACTTCTTCTCAATGTCAGTGGGAAAAGCCATTTCTTTCCTAACATAAAAACAGCTGGATGAAGTAATTTGGTCAGAGCCATAGAGTCATCTCTCTAGAAAGGGATGAAAAAGGGAAGCAAAGGCAGGCTCTTGGAAAATGTCGTGGAAATGTCATGGGCTGTCACAGTCCCAACTGGGCCATAGCAGTGGTGGGAGTAATGGTGCTCACACAAGTGGTACTTTATAGCAGCACCAAAGCTGAAACATTTGTGTGAGAAGCTTTTCTACGTCCCAGCCTATCACCATGCAGAAGAGCTGCCAGCTGAGGACCAGCTCCTGTGCTGATGAACCCTCTCTGGCAGACACAAGGCAATTGTGGTGCTGTAACAAACGTCCTACTCTAATCTGAGGAAGCCAATGGAAGCTTCCCAAGGAGCCACAGAGATCTCCTGTAACATATGGGAATGCTGACAGGGACTGTACAGATATCCTCAAATTATAAAACCTGATGGCCAACTTTTCTCCTCTGCAATTCCTCTTGTTTTCTGACAGCTTTTAGTAGGTCAGGTGACAGATAATATTTCTGCAATGTGTCAGGCCCCCCTTGACAACACCAGTGTCCAGCAGAAGCCAAGCATCCACATGTAGCCGGCCCGGGGCCTGCAATGGCTCCTTGGAGGTCAGAAGCCTGGGCTAGGAAATGCCAAGTCACGATGACTGGGCCTTAGAAGTCCCTCTCTTCCACCTTTCGGACCCTGCTTATCTCTCTGTAAGCCTGTAGGTCACTTTCCCCTGACCCTTTCTATTGGACAATTTCCAAAACCCCTGTAAGGTATATAAACCCCTACTTCTGCCTGGTGTGGCAGAAAAGTTGTCACTGAGAACCTTCGTAGAAGACACCAATATAGAATTCTTCGGAACCTCACACAGCGCTTCTCCTCTCTCTCCCTGCGTCTGCTGCTGCGGCACCAGCAAGCTAAAGAGCTGAAATGACAAAGAGCTGATAATCACTAAGAGCTGATATCACTTGAGCTTGCTTACGTTGCCTGCAGCTGGGAGCTGCTTGGGAACTCGGACGCTGTGCTGAGCACCACTGAGCTATCCTGGCCAAGGCAGCCCACCAGGCATAGCCCGGCTGGAAGCCACCTTCAATATCCACAGATCTGACTCCATGCCAAACTGGGAGTTGGGCTCCCTAAAAAACACAAACCGTCCCAGCAAGAGCTGTGCTGCTAAAAACATTCAGAAGAACCTTAATGCTAAGAGAGCAGTAGTTGTTATTTGGTTGCATTTTACTGGCAGGTACCAAATATATCTCTCACCTCCTCAAGCACTGCTGAAAGCAATTGTTCTTTTGTTGTTCGTAGATGATGAGTGGCATCTATCATCTTAGCATCAGATAAGCCAGGCAAAGATCAGGGCTGCTGCACTTAAACTCTCAGCTCCCTTAGAACTTTTGTTTCTTATGATCTGTGTACTAAAGATGTAACACTGTCACAGTTAACAGATTAATGACAGCTTGAAGTGCAAGAGAAGTGGCAAGAGAGGGGCAGAGGACTTGACCCTTAGGAAAAGTTTTGTGGTGCATGAGGTAGAAATTGAAGGCACTGCTGTCTGTTCTGATCTGCCATTCCTCAGGGCCTGTGAATGTACAGACCTCTTCTGCCCAAGGAGATGAAATTTAAGCACTATTGGAACAGTAAAAATGCACAAATATGCAGGGTGTAACCATGACCAATTAGGTGACCAATTAGAAACTGCAGAGTTAAAACTTGAATGTAAATTTCATCATAGGCTGCCTTGCTATTCTCAGCAGACCATAGTTAACTTTTACAGGTTGTTCATAAATCCATGATGCACAGTTTGAAAGCTACTGAACTGAGAAACGAGGGACATAGCTGTGGCAGGTGAATGACACTTTGCCCATTTTGTTTGAACTAAAAGGATAAGACTATGCCACCAGTGAAAGAGGCTGTGAACTCAATATATATTAATTACAGATATTTCCCCAACTTCTGTCTTGTTTCTCATGTATATTAATTTTCCTCTGTCGCATAAACATGAACAGAGCCCATATCACCTGCCTGCCTCCCTGCAGGGCAATCCCATGGAAAACACCCTCTGCTGCTACCCAGCAGTCAGATCAGATGAAGTGGGAGTGGAGAGCAGCCTGAGGAGAGTTCTGCAAGGTAATAGCTAAACACAGAGACTTAAGGCAATGACTTTGGAGAGCTGTCTGTGATTTTGGTAGTGTGACAGGGGGTTGAGATGCCCCAAGAGAACCAGGGCTTGTGATCACAAGAGTCTATCTGTCTACAGAGGCACTCATCCACTCGGTCGTCCTGGTGCGGTGGCCTGTAGCAAACCCCCACAATGCAGTCACCTGTCCCTGTCCTCCCTTAATCCTGATTCATCATCTGTTGGACAGCTCCTCATCCATCCCTGGGCAGAGTTCCATTCACTCCAGCTGGTCACTGACATAGAGGGTGACCCCTCCTCATCTCCCCCCCAGCCCTTGCTAAAGATTCTGTATCCTTCCATTCCACCACTACAGTCCCAGGAGCCACCC
>JAGGNK010008448.1:0-19854 GCA_017590115.1 Montifringilla adamsi
GGGGCGGGGGTTGCTGGGGGAACCAAACCCAAGGGATGGATGGTCATTTACAGGAAACAGGCAGAGAGGGGCCATGACTGATGTTATCATGAGGATCTGCTCTGCACCAGCTGCTTCTCCTGGACCCAACCTCCCCTCTGTGGCAGCATCATCTGTAAACAGCCCATGTTTATAAGGGTTTGGTGCAGGCAGGGTCAAACACAAGGGCACACATCTTCCCACCTAAGGAGGACGCATTCCACTGCTCCAAGATTCAAGCAGTGTTAATCCTGTCACTTTCAAAAGTCACATCCAGGAAGCCAAGTCCTATGAATACAGACAGGAGGCCCAGCAGTAATCCTGCACTGCTGCTCCACCAAAAGTGTGTAAGCTGAGGCACAAGAGCAGACACACCACTCCAGTGACCATAGCTTAGCTCTGAATGGCCAGCAAACAACTGTGCTGCCAGCCTGGAGAAAGAGGGGTCTACAAGAGTCAAACCCAAGGGAATAAAGGGCTGATAAAGGCTGCCACCTTATTTATACTTTTGAGGCTTGTTTACTCTTTACATAGGAAAAAAATTAACTCAAGCAACAACAGATGTAAGAGTTGTTCCTTCATGCTTCACCCACTTCAAGCATACCTGAAGACAGAACTCATTTCCCTTCCTTGGCAGAGATAAGAACACGGAAATCAGTGATATGTTTTAGGGAGGGAAAAAAAGGCATCACAGATCAGCATCTTATCACAAGATCTGTTGCAGACTTAACCCAAGGAAAAGAGCATGGATTTGGAATGGAATCAGAGTAGTTTTCCTCCTGTGTATTTCCAGGCCCAGGTGAGCACTCACTGTGTGAAGCCCAGTCAAGGTGCTAATGATTAGGGTCAGGGAAGAAAAAGTAAAAAGTCTAACTGATAAACCACAAAAAACAAATCCTGGTTAAAGCATATCTGTACGTGGAATAAATGCAAGACCACCAGAGCTGTCTGACTGCAGTATCAGCATAGACAACTGGGATGGGAAATGAAGGAGCAATTCATGTGTTCCCTCTTGTAAGTTAATTCACTGCCTGGGAAGGCACCAGTCTGGCCACGACAGCACATGAAAGCCTCTACTGTGCTCAGGCCACAAGGGCAGCCTATATGAAATAGGAGCAGAACTCCTCTCCCTACACCATATTTCACTCTGCCCAACACACACGACTTCTCAGGAATGAGACAGGACTGCTGAGAAACTGGACACTCCGTCTTTTTTTGGTCATTCTGTCCTTTGCCTAGCTGCTGAGACAGCAAACAAAAGACCCTGTTCAGCACAGCAATGACAGGGAGTTTCCATGTTACACAGTCACTGTGATGGGACCAGCAACTGGTGTCAGAGAGGAGCAGAGTGCCTGGGAGGCCTGGCTTTATGGCAATTGTCTCCTGAACTGGTGACTAAAAACTGTGAAAACACCACCAGAGGATGAAGATGGCAATTATTTCTTTTTACTGCTGACATATAAGGGAATAGAAAGCAATTTTAAGTTTCCACCTGAAAACCTGATCCCCAGTCCTCTCTTGCTGCATGCAGCACCCACGTGCATCACTACAACAGTGCTAAGATCACTAGAGCAGCACATCCTGAGTAAGTGCTCACTACCCAATGCCCACAGGTCACTGCATTGAATAAGGATGAATTTCAAGCTTCTTTTAAGTGCACACCTCTACCCCAGCTCTCCCTCATCTGCTGCAAGGACTCCCCTTAACACGGATGAGAAATGGCCCATGGCCCGTGAGGTGACACAGCCACAGGGGTCACTGCAATCCTCCAGCCTGCAAACTTACTGATAGTAAGGCTATCATTGAGCTTGAAGCTGCAGAGCACCTGGTCGATATTTCTTGCATGATAAAAGCCGTTGCCTCTTACCACAACTTGAAAGGATTCTGTAAGCAAAAATATAGAAGATTTATGATTTATTTATGAGAAATAACTCAAATACAGCTTTTCTGTTCAGAGTGACCTGAATTAAAACATGACAGTTGCTGTTCTCTGCCCTATGCCCGAAATAAAACATCCAGTCCCTCTATTCAGCAGCAATGTCCAAGAGTGCTACAGAGGCATTAGTGCTTCAGAGTCTTCTCTTTGTCTCAAGTCATCTCCCACAAGTGTAACACACAACTGCAATGCCTTAAAGGTGCCACAGCAAAACTAAGGCTGACTTGAGTGATGTCATCTCATGGTTCCATGGCTTTTGGGACAAACACCTTTGCTAACCACCCGTACCAGTCCTTCCTCCTAATCTTCAAGGCAGATGACACCAGGCTTTCAGCAGAGCTCTGTTCAGGCAGATGCTGACAAAAAGCTCTTCTCCCAAACCTCCTGTGACTCAAAGCTCTAACAACACAACAGTTTGCTATTCTTCCCTCCCTTTTACTGTGCACAGATGAAGCCCAACACAGTAGAAGCCCCCTTTCTGCTAGGGTGAGCCTGAAATGCCAAACTAGGCACAAGATGCACCAGGAAGGGAAGTGGCAAGGGAAACTTCCCTCCAGGACACAAAAAGCCATTGTGGCTGCTACACTGATAACAGAGATAAGGTCTTTCATGCAGGCAGGTGGAGAGACAAGTTGCAAATTTGTTCTGTCCCCAGGACACTTTTGAAACTCCCTTAGACACTGCACACAAGCAGCCAGCTGACAGCTGAGATTGCTGGCACACAGCAAGGAAAAGCACTGAAGTTGCACTTTCACACATGAATTTTCTACTTTAACCAAACCCTCCACAGGGCTCTCACACCAGCCTCTGAGCAGCATTTGAGATCAGCCCAATATAAGGGGTATAACAGCACAACACAGCAATAATTAGTCTTCAAGCTTCACATTGAAAAATATGAATAAATTACATAATACTCCATTAGTAGTGAGTAAAAACACAAACAGGTCTACATGCATCATCATTTATACTCTGATGAGCATACTAAAAAGGAGAACAAAACAATGTTGATAGGATTGCAGGGAGCTGTACATGAGTTTTAGTGATGTATGATTTGGCTTTTAGCAACATTCCATACAAGGCACTACCATGCCATTTGTATGCTTTGGAGGAAGGACTCGTTATTGGATAACACTGCATGAGGCCCAAAGGTGGCTGGAATACATTCAGCCTCATCTGCCTGCACTTCTTTATCAAGCAAGGCAACCTAGCACAAAGACATGGAATGCTTTACTTTTCTGTACAAACAGTTGGTTTTTGTCAAAAACACTTTCACTCATTGCCATTACCACTGAACTGAGATCTAATGCAAGTCCAGGTGAATTGGACTGGGGCATTTACAAATTGCAATCATGCACTGGAAATCCACCCTCTGGTTTTCATTGTGGTAACTTGCTCTAGAGCAGGGCTCTGAACTGACAAAAGCCACAAGGTACATGGGAATCAAAGAAGGTATTTTGGGAGGAGAAAAAAAGTATCTACTGGAGTGCATTTTGAAATGAAACATGTGCTTAGGTACTTTGCTAAAGAAAAATTATAAAATTTGAGAACTCAATAAGCACACAAGAGCCAAATACACAAATCCAGCATCAGAATTTGGCCTCTTTTTAATGGGAAGGGTTTTACATCCTGGTTCTCACTGGGGGTCATGAGCATTTCTTTAAACAAATGAAAATGTACTGTAGGGCAGATTCATCTGCTTCTTACTCCAATAAGAATCTTGAGTTACTCTTAGTCAGATTCGTGCCTTGAGCCATTCCACATCTAACACAGCTGCTATACTGAGAATTATGAGCATACCTTTTTTTGCCAGCAGAGCTGAGAGTCATGACCAACTCTGAGGGCAACTGGGCCTCTGCCCACCCACCAGAACCACCTGCCTGGGACCACACACTGGCAGACTTGCTTTTAACCAGCCCACATCGCAGTGGCACAGGATACCCAGCCAAGATGATAACTTTTCCCCATCTCAATTTTAAATTTAAAAAGAAGCTTGCTGAATCAAAATCGCACTTAAATTTTTCTTCCCCTTCTCATGAATTAATGGCCTTAAAAGGCAGCAATCAAAAACGCTTAACTGGTGGCTGTTTCAGTGGCTTAAAAAAGATGCCACAAGTAAGAAAATTTCAGCACAAGACACCCAAGGTAAAAGCTACATCTGGAAGTTTAGTCTTGTCAGGACAATTTACCTCTCCTGCCGTTCTTTTCACTGCGACTGCCACTCTGCACAGTCAGTTGTGAACAAGTGATTGGGTAGTAACCTGTCCACCAACACAAGCTGAAAATATCCCAGGGAGTCGTGAACAGCTGGTACTGGGTTTGTTGCCACTGTTCAGCAGTCTGCCCCCTTGGTTGCTCTGGAGCATGAACATGTTCTGGGTGATGCTCTCTTGAAATGGCTAATTCCATTTAATTTTGCGCCCTGGCTCTGGCTGCGTCCTTTTCTTCCTTAGTTACTGTCAGATCGTGGATTGCAGCTTTTGACAAGACAGCGAAGGGAAAAAGGTCAGCATTGAAACAACCGGGCGGCGCTGGCAGCGAGATGGTAGGTTGGAGCTGGTGTGCACTGGCTGGGCTGTCGGCTCCGCTTCTCTGCCTCTGATGAGGAGCTGACTGCTTGCATCCACACCTGGTACTTGATGTGGCCAGTAGGATGCCACATCCAACAAAACCTTTCAATCACATCTGCGTACCATAAGCATAATCAAAGCAATGATGCTGTCAAAGGGGATATGAGGCACCTCTGATTCTGCACTGATAGCCTGTTTACAGGCTGCATGTCTTGGTCACTTTAAATCAGAGGGAACAGGAAGGACCCAACTACACTGCTCCACATTGGGGACAATGAATTTGCAGGGTCAAAAAGCATTAAACATCAGATAGCTGTCACCATGTGACGAGATCAGTTTGTAAGTGGGTTTGCCAGACAGCTTCGTCACAGAAAGCCAGAGTCCCAAGTGGAATTGTCAACACATACAAATTGTTCCATTAGCATTTCACTAAACCTCTGGCAAGTCAAAAATGAAGCCACAATCACCAGCAATCACCAACACAGTAGTAACCATGAGAACACTTACAAGGAGTGGCTCAGACCCTGCTTTAAGCCCCGATCATAACTTGTTTCCACTGAGCCACACAAAACCCTCACGATTACATAGCAAATCGTAAAAATTATTAGCAATGCCAAATAAACGCTAAACCAATTATCACCTTCTCACTCAGATAAGTTTCATACAAAAAGTGTGGACAGACACACATTTCAAGGCTGTACGTAGACGAGTATCTTTGCTGGAGAATGTGATAATATATTGCACTCTCTCCAAAAGTCCATTATTTTTCAATCACAATTTTGAAATGAAAATTTCTATTATGCATTTAAACAAACAAACACTCCTAACCTAAACGAGGAGGAATGGTGAATTTCTAGAAAATGTTATGTTCTAGTTTTCATCCAGCGAGTACATCTACCATGCAAGTGTATATATATCTTGATGTAGGTTTCAGTGGCTATAGATCTTGACACAATACATTATCAGTAATTACCTGAATTTAAAATGCATAAAAATTCTGACATAAATGCAAAAAACAGTGAAGTCTATGAAGTCCAAATGAAGCACATTAAAAAAACAAACCACATTACACAGAGTAGCACTATAGCTGTCCAGTGAACTGAACTCAAGATCTGGAAACACACTACCATGAAAAAGGCTGTTTATTCCCAGGAGATTCCTTCCAGGAGACAGTGTTGCTCACAGCTATACAGATGAATCTCCAGCTATGCTGAAGTAAGTGGGATAATAAAGGATAATAAATCTAAGCACAAATGTAAATATTTGTAGCCTCATGCTGTAAAACCTCTTGCAGGAGGTAATTTCAGCTGTGGCTTGTGGGATGATGATAAATGCTATTGCAGGCCTGATTCTTAGTGCTCAAGGCTTTAATACTTTAAATGCAATGGTATACAAACAGTGTACATCATGTGGAGCTGCAGCTCTGGCCTCCTCCCATTTTCAAGCTCTCTGCTGCTACAAACAAACCTTCAAGCACGTGGAGATTGGGCAGCAAAGCTTCACGATGTGCCAGCCCTTGCTTGGTCAGCAGGGACAGAGCAAACCTCAGAACTCAAGGGAAAGAAGCGCCGATATCTTGCAGAATCAGCAGCACCACCCAGAAACTGATTCTCCCCAATTTATACTGGCCTTGTTTGAAAGCCACAAAGACAGTGAAAAATTCTACAGATCCAAGTAAAGTAACAATATTGTTTGAGGTTGTTTTTTTTAAGGGCAAACTATTTTTAAAGTGTACTTGTGGAATTTTAATCACATTTGTCAAACTTTTTACCTAGCAAGCTTAGCAAAAAATGAAGTGGTTTGAACACCTTATCCTTTGGAAAAGAAATTTACTCTTTTTGCTGAAATATATTAATTTTGTTGAAAGAATTTTTTTCTTGAGAATTTATTTTCTCAAATGCTCCATTGAAATATTTTCAACATTCCATTTGAAAAACATTGTTTCCAGTTCAACTTTCCCATATTCTTAACATTGTCCCAAACAATTTCAAGAATAGTACTAAAATCCCTCCTATTGGAACACTCACATTTTTATGCAGCTAAAGACATTTTTGTTGCACAGGACGGCTTGTAATAAGCTTTGCTTTGCACAAAGAATTGTCAGGTATGCAATAACTAAGCAAAAATATGAAAGCATCATCATGAAATAAAAAGCTTTAAATGTCAAAGCTTTAAAACTGTTTTCTACTCAACTCCACAACATTTTTAAAAGTAAAATCATTGCTTTAAATTTTCTACAGATGAGACTTTGCATCTAGTCCACAATAATATGCTTGATAATAATTCAAGAGACACAAGGATGCTTCATGTTAAATTGAAATATTCAGGGTAAGACCATATTGTGATTGACATGTGGAAATGAAGAGTGAACAATTTTTCTTCTGTGATATTAAATTTTTCCTGAGTTTCATATTTTATCTGTATTCAAGGTCAGCTTTCATGCATCATTGCCATTTTTATGTGCTCCTTTTTGCAGTGTAAAAGGAAATGAACAGAAGCCACTAACACTAGAGCTAAATAACCATGCTGAAAAACTGTACCTTCCAGCAAACTTATGGTGTCACTCTCACTCTGCTGCAATAGCCTCTAAAGCAGAAAAAAACTCAACAAAAGAATTGCTAACATAAACCAGAACAAATCCAAGTTAAATATACTAGACATTAAAGGCATGAAATTATCAACAGCTCCTCTGGGTATCCTTCATGTTTACCACAAAGAATAATGATTCTTTCAAATTAGTAAAACATTAGCATTTTGGAAAACACAAGAGGTAATTTGGCCTATGCAGCAAACTATATTTGGTTCAATAAACCTTAAATTTCTGTAAACGTTTTGCAAAGTCTTGTTCTAACTGCTGACATGTCCCAGCAGATGCCAGGAATGCAATCTTTCCAGAAATTTGTGAGACATTGCCTTCAGACCCTGAAACACCACTGCCAGTCTGGCTTTACATTACTTTTTTTTCTCTCTCTCTCTGATTTTTAAAAAAATGGTATCCTCAATTGTTCAGTTTTGTTGCCTCTGTCTGCTCTCCAAGCTGGTACTCAGCCACAGCAGCTACATGCTTATGGTCAGAATGTTTTTCTCAAGACGAGAAGGAACATGTAGGGCTTTAGCCATGGCCTGAAAGGATGCCCTGACACATCCACAGGCTTCAGCTCCAGTACCACTTTAGGTAGTTACTGACATTTCATCAGTGTCATTCATTTGCCTTAACACACTGTTCTTGTGGAAACTTACCTCCTGCACAAACACTGGATGGTTCAGCTGCCAGGATCTCAATGCAAGACTTCTTCAGAATCTGAAAGATTTAGATAAGGGCATTTTTTTGTAACCATTTTCATCTGTGCTTTATTAATGCAGGGAAAGGCACCTTTTACTGTGTTTCAGAATATCCAACTTACTGAATCAATGGTTCCTCTTAGGGCATAAAAGCCTCCTTTAACTGGAAAAACATGATCGATGCTGTCAGCAATCGTTGACAGCTGCAAAGAAAGACAATCATAAATCATGAGGAAAACAAAATTACAGTGAACAAAACTGGGCCCTTTCATACTTGCTAAAAGACATCACAGTGACACGAACTGATTTGTGCCCCAAGTGATTAAATAAATGCCTTCATCTGATGCTGTCTCTTGTGCAGTATAACAGAAAAACACAAGAGAAAACAAGCAAGTTACCTGAGTTTCATTGAAATCTTTCACTCCAACACAATAAACAATAGCTCCAAAGCTTCTGGCTCTGTTGGCCTAAAAAACCCAAGAAGTGCCATTAAATGCAAAGCCATATAATCAGTGGAGTCAGCAGTAAATGTGTACAGGTGTTGGAGTTCTAGGCGACATAAATTAGTTTGGATAAAGATAAAAGTGACTTACTTCTTGTTCTGCATAATAAAACTGAGCGTCTTGCAACTCGCCGTCCGTCAGGGCAATGATCACACTGGCAGTCCGAACTCCTACGTGGAGGACAGTCAACAACAGATTGCACACACATGGCACAAGATTCAGCAGTGGAAAAAACGTCTGGAGTGAGGCAATCCTTTTTACTGACAAATAAATACAAACCCCTAAGGCCAGACTCTCGGGCTGGTGTGCGTGAACTTGGTGAGGCACCAGCTGAAGGCCAGATGCAAAGCCTGCAGCGAGCCAAAACCTGAGCACCTTCACACCACGAGCATCACTGCAGGGGGAGCGCTGCTCTAACAAGGTCCACACACCAACTCTTCTGTTCAGAATAAAACAGAGTGGCTACCAAGACTACAGACAGAGCTTGCACGTGGAGAACTGACAAAATGGGTTCACAAAGAAGGAGAGGTTTCCTCTCTTCTCTTGACCAACTTGTCTCTGCATAAACATTGTCCAGAGACTATGGTAAGAGATACTTCTGCAAAAGGATCTTTCCTGCCATCCTACCTTCCCCTCCAGCAGGCTCTGTAACCCCACTGAACATGGCATGAAATGAGCTTCTGCAGGGAGGTCAGTCCTACAGTTCTCCAGCAACAAGAACTTCCAGTGAAAATCATAGGGATTCTGAGCACGTGAAAACCTTAAGATCAGGTTCATTATGAAAAAATCACGTATTGTGATACAACATTTCATATCCCATCTAAACTTAAGTGAAAAGGTTGCACAGACTGCAGAGATTTATATATATAGTGCAGTATAGAATACAATGCTACCTAGAAAAATGCAACCTGTTAACAAAATTAAACCAAATTAACATGCAATCTATGGTTCCACCAATCATTCTGAGTCCATAGTTCTTAAGTAAAGTAACAAATACACATACCTGTTACTTTCAGGCAAGTATTTGTTATTTTTTCAAAATAATCTGTTACAATTTCAAGTGTCTTCCTCCATACTGTCTGAAATCACAGACTGATTAGTTCTGACAGGTTTCTTATGCCATGCAGTCCTTCCCATGTCATGTCAGACAGAGACATAAATCTTAAAAAAATGACCTGCAACTTGGGGGGAAAAAAATAGCTTGGATTATTTTTTTTGTTTTTGGTTTTTTTGTTTGTTTGTTTGGGTTTTTTTTTTTTTTTTTTTTTTTTTTTTTTTTTTTTTTTTTTTTTTGTTTTTGTTTTTGTTTTTTTGTGCTCAGAACCCTTGAAAGATACTGGGAAAAAAAATTGAGATCTTATTTTGTTTTCTTTTCAATGCTTGTTTCTTCCCTGGTAGTTTAGCTTCTAAATCCAGATCTCATCTACTCTTTTTCCTTCCTAATTCAATTTACAGAATACTTGATTAGCTCTTAGGTATATGCTAGGAAGTAGTATTGTTTTCAGTTGGACACTTCAGGACTCCTGATTTTACTGGCAGAAATGCTCCAACACTGTGCAGAGCTGCCGCTCCTACATTCACAGCCTATTTTAACTAAAAGGCACCGACCCGTTCCTCCATCTTCCTAACAGACCATTAGCCCACAAATGAGAACAACCTCACACCAGGGTATGAACTAAGCAAGTCTTGTTAACTAACTAGGTCTTCTTTTGGCACAGACAAAAACCACAAACATTTTCCTCTCAAAATTTAGTGAAAATGCACATTTTAGCAACTCAGAATCTGAACACAAATCATTCACATTGATGCAAAACTCTCATTCACACCTGCACTAGTGAGAACAAGGATGTGGGACCACAAAGCAGAGAGGTCTGAGTGCATCAGGATAGAAAGGACCAGGAAAATGTGGGAATTCCTGTCTGCTGGGTGCAAGATGGGCAGCTCCAGCTGCTATGTTTGGTCTGCATTCTGCAGTGGTCAGATCTGGGATCATACTGGTCTTCTCTAATCTCAATAAACCATGAATCACCCGTTTAGGAGTAGGGCTGCAGTCAAAATGGAATGTGGTGTTGCATAACACCCCTCCTTCTCCAGTACTTCTGTCAGCGGGTTTACTGCAGGTCACAAAAAGAACCCAAATCCCTGTCTCGTCAATGCAGAAATTAACACAGACACTGCACAGCACATACCTCCATAGGTCTCATGGTAAATTTGCTCATTTGCCTGCAATGAAGTGTAGAACATGGTTAGCTGTAAGAATACCAGCAGGAAGCAAGCAAAGTTTCTAGGTGTAAAACAAAGAAAGTAGGTGCTGTGGTGTGTACCCTTTTAAATCCTTCATGCATGAACGTGTCTCCTCCAGGCAATTCTTCCTTAAGAATGTTGAGCCCTCGTCTTATGGCTTCCCTTTGGATTGAAAAAAACCAAACACAAATAAACATCAAAAAAATAAAAATCCCAGGAGAACATTTTATTAGAAGTTTGTTTTTTTTTTCTTTTGTTGAGATATTCCTGCACCACAGCTAGATTATGCAGCCTGTCAATCAACTGCAGAGTGCATACACATCAGCTGGAACACTGGCTGAACCAAGATTTTTTTTCAAAGTCCACAATTTATCACCCAAACACCCATGGGGGCACAAAACCAGACACAGGGTACAGTGTTATGGTAACATATTTTAGAGATGGAATTCTGTCTCTGCTCCCTCATTCTTGTATATTCTCAGCCAGGATAAGATTGAATTAAAGCCAATGCCAGATATTAAACTTTAACAAACTGCAGAACAAAACAGAGTTTAAAAGCTCATGACCCTGTCACAAAATTGGGACAAATTAAAACTTTGTATTGAATCAGTCATCAGGACAGTCTGAATTGTGATTTTTCCATTTTAAAGACAGAGGCCAAAAGATAGGAGAAGAGGACGGGAATGAGGAGAATTTCCTATCCTAGACCAAGGACTCATCAACCTTCCTGGGGCATAGATTACTCCTGGACACAGAAGCATTTGCATGTCATAACCCTGTTGCATATTCTTACTCCCCAAATACCTATTAACCAAGAAGATTGTTCGGGGACATTAATAATTTAATTGATCACTGACCACCAAAAGACCCTGACCCTTGACAAGGGTTTTCGTTATATTAATGGAACACAAGACACAGGCAGTTCAAACATCAGCACCAGATGCCCTGGGGCAGCCTTTAAGACAATAGTGAGAACCTTTCTAAACTCCATTTTGCAACTGGGTATTTTAGGTGGCACAACGACAATTACAAGGAATACAGGAGGCTATATGGGATGAAGGTAAAAATCAGGAGCTTGGATTGGGGATGTCCTTAGTGCAAAAAGCACATTTTTACTCTTTCGAAGTATAAAATGAGCTGAAAAGGCACACTGTGATCTGTACAGAGAACAGGATTTTAGGACAGAGAACACCCTAATACCATGTTCAACAAATTGACAGAGGGTTCCTCTCTACTTTCTACCTTACAAAGAGCAAATTCACCCAGAGAAAAGTAAACAAGTTTGAGCTCTGCCACCAAGATACATGATGGAGACCTGGAACAAAACTCAGGGGAGCCAGCAGAAATGCAAGAACCCTGCAGGGTATTTGGCTTAGGATGAGTCCCTGGAGTACAAAGTTGAGGGAGTAGCTGTTCTTCCTGCTCCAGAGTCCCCATTATATATAGGGTGACCTGTACTACTGAGGCCCTCTCACACAGACAGCAGCAGCAAAAGTGAAGGCTTTAAGCTGAAATGGGAGAAAATACTTGGAACCACCCCAATGACAGGGATTTGTATATGTAGAGAAAAAAAAAACAACAAACTTTCTAGGGGGAGGGGGTTTTTGTCTTGGGGCTGTTTTCAGTGGTGGTTTGGGAGTTTTTATTCATTTGTTTTTTAAAGAAAGAAAACTTGTTTGTGAATCTGGCAACCAGAATCTTGCTCCACATTTTTTCTTACAAAGACTGTCACTTGGCTTTGCAAGCCACCTCTGGCATGGGTGCTGTTTGCAGGCAGTCCAGGAGAGAGGTGCCACAGCCTGGTGAGGTCCTGCTCCAGCACTGGGGACAACCAGCTGCTGGTGTAAAGGTCAGGGCTTTGAGTCCCTTCCAAGGGCACCGGGGATCACTCATACGCTCCTCTGCTCATCAGTTCAGGGTCTGAGATCTCTTCCACAAAAACTGTCCTTATTTGGGTAGCTGGGGATAGCAAGTATGTACCTGGATCCTCAACTGGAAATGCAATTTCTCCCTGAAACACCACAGCAAAGAGCAAACAGCCCAGCGCTGCCTTCCTCTTACAAAGCTGAAAAGAAAATTGAAGTGGGACACCCAAAGGCCTTCTAAACCTTCCTCCAGCTGGGAATGGAGGAGAGGATTTCAGCTGGTGCCACACAAGGACCAAGACAGACCTCCAAACTCTGGGTGTGGGGCCAAGTGCTGCGTGAGAGAAGGGATAGAGGGAATTTCTGGAGGAGTGCTGTGGGAGGTACTTGCCTGTTCTCTGTTAGTTTCATGATCGTAGTGCCTCGTGAGGAGAAAACAATGAAAGACATCCGCAACATTGGACTGAAAGAGAGGAACAAGCCAGATCCACGTCACACTTGTCACTTCAGCAGAAATTCATTTGCTAATAAGCACTAAATAAAAAATAAATCATGTACAGGAAATTAAAGTATAATTTAAAAAAAACTTTACCTTATGAATTTCTCAGCTAGGCTTTCCACAAAGGAGTAAATCTCAGTCCAATGATTTTTGACGCTTCCAGATCTGCATACAAAACATAACTGATTACATTAGAGCTTTTTTTTGCAGTGAAATTCCTTGTTCCACTTTGAATTTTAAGCCTGGCCTGCTCCATAGGTGGTTAGGGACACAAATTACATAGAGCTGTGTTGAAAGCTGTAATAAGAACCATGACAAAACCCACTGACTCTAAGACAAGCAGTAAGAGGTCTGAAATGGTTTACCAAAAGATTTTGAAAAAAACTCAGTAATCCTTCCATTTGCTTTTGTTCCTTTCATAGCATAAAATATAAATATTTTCTTCAAGTTTAATTAATTTCATTTGACTTCCTTAAATTATCTGCTATCAGATTATTTGCTTTCCTAGAGCACAGCTCTACCCTTGCACCACACAATGTCTTGACTGATCTTCTGTTCTCCCAGAATGCATGGGAGAATGTTTCCATGAATTACTGTTTGTTTCAAAAGATAAAGCAGTACTCTTGCCTAATTTGCTGGAGTAATGCTCTGGGCAGTCAAGCCCTGGCTCCCTTATGGATTCCTTGTGAAAACTTGGATAACTTAGTTACACGCAGAAGACTTACATGTCCATGCTGCCACTTCCATTATATAAAACTACATTACTGGCACTCCCTGGCTTTTTTCTGCCAAATCCAAGCAGGGACCCCCACAGTCTGATGGGACTGAGAGCTCAAACAGAGTCTTGCACACAGCAACCCCACAATAAATTCTAGATTGATGTTGATCTATACTATACACTTTCAAAACATTAGAATGGTTACAAAGCATGAAAGGCAATGGTTTTTAAAGCCCTCCCTGAGGTGTTTATGAAAGAATGACCCATTTGCTTTCCTTGCTTGCTGAACTCATCTCTCAGGTGTCTCAGGCAGATAAAAAGGAAGATAAATTAAACAATAGCACACACAAAAATCACAGGGGCTTTGATGCAGAACAAAAAAATGTTCTGAAATTCAACTACTATAAAGCAGTAGCATTCCTCTAACTGCTGTTAGGCATTTTTCTGTGTAAACATGAGAAAAAAAATCACACTCTACAATTCTCAGTTCTACTATGGGCTTTCCAAGTGATCTTATGCCAGTCACCCCTGCCCTCGTATGTCAGGCACAGAAGCCCACGTGTGCAATGCAGGATGGCACTGCCTGCCCTGCAGCACTGCTGCTGGAGTGGAGAAGGGCAAAGATAAAGGCACAAGGACCAAAGGAGCCTCCTGAGGTACACAGGCTAGAATAAATTGGCTTCCGTAACCCTGTGCTTTCATGCTGCTCTTCTGGAGAACTGGTGATTCATTCACAGAAGAAACTGGTTATCAAAGAATGAAGAAATTTCCAGGCAGCAAGGGAGGGCAATGAAACACAGGAGACTTCTCAAACCACAGCTCTGGATCTTCTGTAGTCCCCAGTTTTTATGTGCTACACAACAACATGTTTATCATTTATGAACAGCACCAATGGAAGGTGCTGGCACTATTACCAAATTAACCTCATCAATACCTATAGCTCCCCAGGATTTTTACTGAAGTCCCACACTAAATCTCTAAACATGATGAAGTCAAAGATTTCCTTGAATCTATCCAAGATGCATCTACAGCTCCCAAACTTCTTTAAAATTCTTTCCCCCCCCACCGAAGCTGACACTTTCAATTTCATTCTGAGCTTGCCATCTGACTTCAATTCAACTCCTGAAATTTTCAATGAAGTCAATTCCCCTCACAGAATAACCTTAGTTTCTTACTTGGAAAAGACTGACCTATTTTATATGAACTATCAAATTACTACTGCCAGCTGCAGAGGCACTGATGCAATCCACAAAAAAGTAGCAGCAAATTTTCTTTCAAACTGCAACAAACCAACACTTCCAGTACCTTCTTAGGACTGTCAGAATTACTTTTTCCTCCCATCTCTTGTGTTTTTTTTTTTTTCCTTCTTCTTGGAAAGGGTACAGCCAGCAAGAGAATTGACTGTAATAAAACAGTAGGTGCCATCCCTACATCACAGAGTTACAACCCTGCAGAGCAGAGTTACTTCAGCACAGCAGTGGGTGTCCTTCACCCCTAAGAGGAATTCTGCACCCACATGTTGCTTACTGGCTGGGAAGTGTCAGAAGTGTCCCAATTTATCAACAGGGAAAAGTCAAGGCCAGACAAAAATACTAGCAAAAAAATGTTAGTTTCAAAATCCCATAAAGGGAGTACCAGTGAAGTGGTCAGCATTTAATCACTTTTCCACACTCCTCCAAGCCCAGGTGTCACCTCCCACTGCAAAAACTCCCAAAATGTCATCAATGCCAGTCACGTCAAAGCCCTCATTAACACCAGTGGGAGTGGCCTGGCTTAGAGAAGGACCTCATTTCCCCTCCCTCTCATCCCAAGCTTCCTTCTAAATATCCATGTTTGTAAAGCTATTTGTAAAGGACTTTTATTTACCATTTCATGTGTGTGTGTATACATACATACACATATATATTTTGGAGGCTTCATGGGTTTGGACTGACAGTTTTGTCTGTTGCCCCAGAGGCCTGACCTTGTACCACCAGCAATGGCTGTTTTAAAGGCGGATTAAACAAAAAATTACGACAATAAAATGTTTGCTAAATTAGACACTAAGTTGTCAAATGTCATCAAATATGAGTTCCACACTGATACACAGAACTGCCCCACACTATTGAAAATCCTGAGCCATTTCACTGCCTTTGGAACCTTATCTTCCACACTGCAGAATCACTGCTATTATCAGCATAAACTAACTTGTTGCCCTTCGTGGCTGGACCAGACCAGGTGAAGAAATAAAGCCCATCAAAGACCAGCACTGTGCACAAAAAGCACTGGGGTGTGACACACGCTCACCAGCATGGGACAAGCTGTGGGGAAGTGACACAGACAGGGAATCTTATGTATCCTGTTGTGGAGGTTTGTACCAGTTGGGCCACCACGACAGCACTGCGGCTGTCTGCAAAAAAAGAAAGCCTGTGTTGCAGCCAGATGCATCTTGCAGGCTCACACCTCTGAGGTTTCCTGCTTTCAGCCATCAGCTACCTGGTTCAGCCCCTCACATCAAGCAAAGGCAGCCCTGGCCTTCCTCCCTGCACTTTCCCTGCTGAGGAAGCCCTCATGCTTCCTCATGAAGGCTAATGAAGAGCAATTAGCCTTCATTAGGCTAATGCTCTCTGCAAAGCACTGGGGCATCACAGGAGCTCTGTGGATACTGACCCACAGCTGATCCGCAGCTTGCGCGCCTTTCGGAGTCAAGCACGATGGTGGGGCTTTAGCCCTCAGAGGTGACATAATTCTCATGGTGAAGGCAAGCACACAGCAATAAACAGCTACTGTGGGCGGCTGGAATGTTCCAGAAAGCATCTCAGAGCCCGTTTGTGCTGCTGCTTTCTCTGGGGTCAACCTGGAGTGGGACCAGAGAAGCAGCAAAATTTCCCCAGGTCTATACCTATGCAACTGGGACCAGAATTCAGCACAAGTGAAGTTAAGAAAAAGCCCCACAGAAGCCATTTGCCTTGAGCATGCTCCCTGCTCCATGAGCTCGGTTCCCATTACACACGAGACAAAGAGAAAAGTCAGCAAACCACAACACAGGAAAAAATGTCCTCCGGGCCACATCAGGACTGGGCTTGGAGGAGCAGCTGCTGCTGCAGCTCCTGCAGCTGCTGTTTTCCTTAGTTTTATATTGCTACTGCTAGATGGGAGGGGAAAAGAGGAGGTCAGTGAGTATTTCTGGGGGTGGAAGGAAGTGATGTGATTCCAAGGCTTGATTCCACTCCTGCCAACTTTGGAGTGATTCCTTCTGGTTTAGCAGAGCTCTGTGTCAGCATAAAAACCCCGAGCACGTTAGAATTGTGACTACCCAATCTGAAGTATTTCACTGATGTTTGTGAAGACAAAGAGCAAGATAGGTTGGAAACACTGTCTTCTTTCCTAACAGACTCCCAGCAGCAGTGGAAGCTGGAGCCTGGAGAAATGAAGCAGCACAACCCTGGCATAAGCTTAGGGTGCCACTCTCAGCCCAGCCTCTTCAGCAGGCAAACAGCAGCAGGGCCAGTTGTGCCTGTCCTAGAGCACATGTGTTCCACAGCCACTGCTGAATTCACTGTCAGGAGCCCATATGGATCCACCCAGTGCAATATACAGCAGTCACCTGGATTTGCAGTGAAAGTTAAAACCCCAACACTACCCAAAGGGTAAATATTTTTATTACCATATGTACACAGAGAAGGCAGCAGGACCCAGAGCCTTTCATGCCTGCTGAAAGTGACAGAGTGAAACCCCTTGAAAGCACAGAGCTACCCCTTGTGCTGTTCCACACATACACCTCCCATGCCCATTTGCCTCCATTACAGATTAGCTGAAGGCAGCAATTCCAGACATCCGGGAGCAAGTAACAAACATTATTACTGATGCTGGGTTTAGTCTGAATATAGTATTAGGGGAATACAAGACCTCTTAAGTTTGTAGGTCCCTCTAAGTCTCTACCCCCTGAGCTAATGGTGGCCCTGGACATGGTCCATTGCTCACAAATGTGACACTGTTGTTATTTGGAGGGCTCTTTGTGGTCACAACCACATTGTACAACAGAATTCTTGCACATGGCTAATAATGGCTCTGCAATAAAAGCAAACCCTGGGGCACTGAGTTTGTTGTGGTTTCAGACAGGCATGCCCAAGTGTTCATCCACCCCTCTGCTCCTTTCTGAGCCACCAGAGCATTCAAAGTGACAAGAATCCTCCTCTCCCAAACAATGCATCTTGTATGCAGGGCAGGGACCTTGACTGGGTGATTCATCCAGGCAAGGAAGGACTAGTTTCCATCATCTGCTCCAGAGGCAATTAGAAACATGGGCAGAGACAGCCATTCTGAGACAGTCCTTGCTTCAGAGTACTTGTAACACTAATGGACAAGACAAGGGCTGGAATGGGGAGGGGAAGATGCAGAGAAATGGCTGCAAAATGGGTTTAATCCTGGCCCAGCATCCGAGTACAGGACCTAAACTATTTGAATCCAAAAGATTTCATGACCAAACCCATTAATTTCATAGCTAGTTTTTGTCCTACAGATAAAGTCTGCAGCAATATGACAGACTTCTATGAAATCATGCCTCAAAGAAAACAGTGCCCTTTGATCCTACAGTCATCCATCTCATCCACAGATCCTATCCACCTGGTGCCATACTATAGCTCTTGTTAAGTCCCTCACCAACAACGGGACAAAGTGAAATTCAGAAGCCATGCTCACACTGCATTCAACCACTTCAGATCTCCCTGAAAAGCTCCAGGGATGCTCTGAGCAAGAAGACCCACTCTGAACATCCTGGTACTCTCCAGCACAACACAAGGAGCAAAGCAGGGCACACAATCCCAGCCATGACACAACATTTAAAAAGGTGCAAATGATAGACAGGACCAGGGATATACAACTCTTGAGCTGTTAATAGCTCACAGGAGTCAATTCACTTCTACATTTGAGATTAGAAGACTCAGTTCTACTATACCTCATACAAATTCACAGTTTACAACATTGAATTTGGCCTGCAAGCCCAGACAAAAGTAATGAAATTCTCAATCACGGAACACACAAATAAAAATCCTAGGTCAGTGGGAATCTTACGGTTTACTTCCTTGGCTCAAGCCCCAAATAAATCAGATTTAGTTACATGCATAAATAGACTGCAAATGACAAGCTGCCATGGCTTTTTCTTCCTGTTAACTGTACATGTTTTATGTCAAATAATCATTACCCGTTAGCTTTGCCTTGTGTTTCATAAAGAATTTTTTTCTTGGACTAAAGGAAGGAGAATTGGTTTTCCTGAATATTTCTTTTTTCCTGACAGAAGTCAGAGCTGGCAGAAAAATATCAGACAAAGTACAAACAAATAAAACCTGGTTCAAATAACATAGGTATGTCTGAAACAGAATAAAAATTTGCCTTGGAACATTCCAAGCATTTATACCTGTTTGTAAGCAAACCATAGCACCGCTGCAATAAAACCACAACAAAGAAAGATGCAAGGCAAAATACCCGCAGGTTACATTTTGAAAACAATAAAAAAATATTGCTTACAGGCAGTTGGAGATTATGAGAGGTGTCATGTAGATAATGTGGTCAAGTTATAAGCGAGGCAAGTCAGACAGAAAAGCAGGAAGACAGATAACCACTTTTAAATGCACACACAGAATCAATGCTATCAAAGAACAAAGCTAATACTTTTGTTCAGACAGCAATTCCTCTCAGCTGAGCTGCATCAGGTTCTACATCTTACAATGAACAGAAGTCTCACTGCAGTAGGCAGATATTCTTACCTAGACGAAACAGAGTTCAGCAGTGGTTTAAAAGTCACCCAATACCAACTTTTCAGATACAGTTAAGGTAGGCAATAGAACATGTTCACTGTTTGCCAGCAGTCTGATTTTCCAACCACAACAATGTTGTTTAGCCACTCGTCCCCTCCCCACGCACTGTGCAAAACCAGCACCCAGAATGGCAGTGCACTCAGAGAGCATGGAGAGAGAAGCTGCAGATGTTCCCTCAGGTCCAGCTCCATCCTAATGATCTTAGGCTGGGACTACATGAGGCAGAAAAAAAAAAGCACAGGGCTGCAATGATGTCCTAAGGCAAAAAATATTTGCTCTCACTAGTACTTGTAATTCCTGAATGCTAAATTCATTCAAATCATTGGCAAGGAAATCATTGGGGGGGGGGGGGGGGGGGAAAAAAAAACCCCCCTTTTTTTTTTTTTTTTTTTAAAAAAAAAAAAAAAAAAAAAAAAAAAAAAGGGGG